>ML788409.1:108569-139529 GCA_009831015.1 Picea engelmannii
CATTCTAGCGAGTCTTTCACTCTGTATTTTTACAGTCTCTGTACATTTCTTTGATTAATAGAAATCGTGTATTACTGTATATCTGTGTTTATGGTTGCATCTATGATACATTTCTGTTATATTATTGAATATCTGCAATATCTTTGTGCATTTCTTTATTATATCTCCGCTCTCATTTCGTGCCGAAAATAATACGGATCAATCCACATGTCCATATTATGGGTCCTCCTTGAGTCAATTTCGCTAAGACCATTTCCATGTCGTTCATATGTTCAAGAGAAGTCAAACCTTAATAAGCCTCCTATTGAGTCGACCATTTGCAGTTATAAATTTTCTACCATGTCAACCTTCCCTATGTCAGTTTCGAACCATTTCATGCTCTGATCTATCTCAAATATGTTACTCATTTAGTATCATTGATGGGAGATACATCAAGGCCCTCCTGTGACGAGTATTTTCCTGTGGAATTCATCTCATTATCCGAGAACAAGGCTTATAAATCATTGAGTGCCTTAGAGCCTGCATGTCTCAATGAGAGGTTTCTTCACTTTCGATAGTGGGTTCACATCATTGGCTCCTTGGTTGAAGATTCTCTCGAGTGTTCGACTTCAAATACTTTATTCACACTCGTTGGATTGTATTAGGGTAACTTGGGAGTCATTGACATCAATGGTTATTTCCCTCATACTTTTTAATGATTCTCATCATTGACCGATAATCAAGAGGTTTCTACCATGTTCGACTACAACACCTGTAATCGCATGGTCAGATTCGTACTTATGATGATGGAAATGAAGACCCTGGGTTGCACCATTCTGGTCCAAACTATGACAGAGTATTCATGATTTGTATTGACACATAGATCCACTTTGTATGTCTCATGCATATGTCAGAATTTGAAGTCTCTAAAGCATATATACACAGTGTACTCTGGCTGGCTATGTAGATTCATGATGACATGGATCCACATTATATATTTAGTGTCCATGACTCATTTGACACCTTGTAATATGAGTATGGGAATTCATACCTCGGATGATGGTATATTATTATGCTGATGCTTGACTATTTCTAGGTTCCTGACTGATGCACTCCTTGTTTCCGACACACACACATTTTACAAAGTATTTCGGTTGTCACAAGTTCCAGCCTCATACTTTGGGGGAAATTCTATTACAAAATATTTTGGTCATCCTAATGGTACATTGACAAATATGTGTTAATGTTCCCAAAAGAGCCTATCTTCATGAGAAAGGTGACTGGATTTCTCTTCCAAAAAACCTTATTAAGGAGGTTCATCACAGGCTACATTATAAACAAGGTGCGATAATGTCTAGTCATTGCAGGTTTCCCTAAAACTGGTTTGTGATGTCTTTGCAGGCTGCTCTATAGCTGGGGTATGACGATGCCAAAAGGATAAGAAAAGGTCGAACTTCACGAAAGTTCTAGAAGGGGATGTTCTAGAATATGAGGTGGCATCCGTATGGTTGGGATCCTAGTCACTTCTATATTTTAGTGGGATCATCCTAATCTCTTTAACTATCTCTCTTTCCCCTATATAAAGAGGGATTTCTCATGGAAAAGGCTAAGGCTAATTTTAAGGTTAATGACGGTTGAATTTGGTTAAGATTGCATGGAGAATTATGCATTGGATCATTGTTGAGAGATTCATTTCAACTCATTAAGTCATTGTGGATCTTCTTCATTCAAGTTGGAGAAAGTGTGTGGGTTGGAGAAAAGGGTCATTGGAAGGGGACCTTGCAACATCAAGGTCTTGGTTGTAATATCCAATTTCATTATTTATAATATAGTGATATGTTTCTTTCCCATAAAACTCACATCGTTTTATTGTATGATTCCTTGATCAGGTACATAGGTTCTCTTTGAGTATGATATATTGCTTTCACTTTGGTTGTCTTGTGTTTTCTTACATGTTTGATATCACAGGAGTGCTGAAGTAGAACTAGGATGACGACGATAAGAGGAAGCGATATTTAAAAAATATGTCACCTATCTTTCGTTTGATAGTAAGCTCAATGATTATAGCTTAGGGAAAGCATCATGTCATGTTCTGTTTTGTTCTAGATCTAGGTGGATCTAGGGAGATTTGTTTATGTTTCTATTTATCAATAAGTCCCATAACAAAATTGGTGACCATACTGGGGTTGCCAATTTTGAGGTAAAAAGGGGGGTTTTGAATAGAATTTGGGTGGAGTAACAATGAAATGGTAAAAATACATCTTTACTCATATTTGCTTACTATTCACTTTTCCATTTCATTCTTTATATTATTTTAATGTATTCCACCTAAACCCTAGAATTTTAATGGTGTTACAAGTGTTTGATTTTTCACAGGTGAGAAATCTAGGAGTGTAATTTGAACAAGGATACATATTTTGGGTTTGTTTTTGTACATTTGTCATATGTATAGATCCTTTTAGGGTTTTTCAGGAAAAACTACGAGCTTAGGTTTTGTTCCTTCTCATGCTCATAAATCAATGAGAACATAACCGAGGAGACATACCCATAGGGGGAGTCATTCTTCTTCCCATGATTATAGGATGAAATATTTATCAGATGCATACCTAGAAAAGAGCCCTATATTTGAATAAAGAGCATAGAGGCATAATTCTAGTAGGAGCGATGGTCACAGGGGGAGTATGAGTGATGTATTTTCAACATTACATCCGAGTGATATCCCTTGTTCAAAACAAGAAAGATTATTCATAGGAATATCAAAGGCATTCAGACAGGGGGAGTAGTCCCAAGAAGATTTCAAGCAAGAGGAGAAGCCCCACGAGGAGAATGGCCCTTTTCCATTGATGTCAAAGGGGGAGAGATAGTCACATTGATGTGATTTATGATTATTGATTGGGAGAGATAGTCACATTTGGGAGTGATAATCACATTGACTATTGATGTAGAGCATGCCTTATCTACATGTTGACATCAATAATTGGTAATTGGTGTTGACATCAATGTTGGTATTTCCATCAATGACAAAGGTGGAGATCGTTGGATCATGTTGTCATTGATGCCAATGGTTTGATTGATAGATGTCAAGTGATTGATTGATGTCAAAGGATTGATTGATTGATGATTCATGTAATGTAATATGTATTATCCTTGATGAGAATGCATAGATGAAGATGTATCAATAAGTTTTCCTTGATATGATGAATATGGATCGATGAGTTGTCATTTATACATGATGAATATGGATCGATGTGGTTTCATTAGTATATGATGAATTGTTGGAAAAATGTATAGATGACTCATTATTGTCTTATCATGATTGATAAAGTGCACAAATGGATGAAATCCAAAGTAGTCCCCTTATGGTGAAAACCCTCATGGGAATATTCTTTGTGGATTGAGTTATCCTAGAAGAATGGTTGGAGGACCCATGCTTGTATGTGGAATAATGCGATGAAGATAAAGGAAATTGTTGGTGAAACTATACTAGATGGATAGTGATTATCATGCCATTTCTGGTGGTATGGAATGTCACATAGCTCCTCATGGTTTGAGAGTTATGGCCTTATGAATATGAAGGACCCCCACATGAAGGCTTGAAGCCCCCAAGGTCAAAGAAGTCAAAGTGACCTAAACGAATAAATCATTATTTAAATTATAAATTAAAGTGACAAAGTCAAGTTGGATTATTTAAATAATAAAGAGAAGTGACACAATCAATAAATGATAAAGTAAGGTGACAAAATCAAGAAGGAATATTTAAATGATAAAGTATTGGAGAACTTTCTATTTATGGAAAGTGGTGAACCCTAAAATAAGGAAAAGAGGTTAAGTGACCTAGAAATGGGTTAAGTGACCTAAAAATGGGTTAAGATACCTAGAGGATGAAAGTATAAATAAGATGGAAATGGTCTCTTGTAGATCATCCTTTTTGTGGATCAATGGAGATCCTCTTGTGAGAATATCTTTTGGAGTATTTATGGAGAGCTTCTTATGAGAGCTTCTTGAGAATTTTTTGTGTGGAACACTTAAGAATATTGAAGATATATAGGTGAATGAGGTAAAAAAAGGATATATAAGACTAATTTAATAGGGAAGGTGAATAAAAGAGGGCCTTAATTCAAGGGAGGATAAATTATTTTCATGATGCTTTCTGAGGTATGTTATTTACAGGTCATCTCACCATTTTCGCAATAATTTTTTTTCTATAATGATTAAGATCGTGAGATTGATATTCCATTAAGGAAACATATCCACGTATCCGTGGTAAAACATTCATCATTTGGTTCATTGTATTTTTGGATATACACTCCGTGGAAAATAGGGTTTGCGGCTAATCCTGAAACTAGTCTAAAACAAGTGTTTCGGGTAAAAGCGTCATAAATTCTTCATAAAAAATAAAAATTCAGTGAGACCAATTGTGTTGGTTATATTATAATATTTATGATTCTTTGTAATAGTTTCATATCGATTCAACAAATATTCCGTGCAGGGCATGCTCTACAATGTAGCTCTCTAGAATAAGCCAAAATTCAGCAAGGTATGCCATTTTTGCTATAACTTCTTTTCTGAGAGGTTCCAAGTAGTGAAACCTAGAGTAAGTTCATAAAACATAATGAAGAACATTGTGTATCAGTTTCATATATTTATTCATTACAGGTACATAGTTATGATTATTTCAAGTTAGGGTTGTTGACTAATCCAAAACTAATCATGGTTGAGACAAGCAGTTGATGAGTTGGCACACACATGGGGTGTATAGTTGATGATGTTGGTACATATTTATGAGAATTTGAAACATGATTGGTATGTACTTGGTACATGTTTGGATGCACTTGTTTATGGTACAGGTTGATTATAGGTTGTTTGACACAGGTTGGTGCATGGTTGATGCACTTGTTTATGGTACAAATTTATATTTGTTGAGGATTTTTTCCTCATATCAGTTGGTGTTGAGGGTGTAAGATAAGTATTTCATGATATATATGGTTCTCTTGTAGAGTATTACTCTATTTAGTTTTCTCTAAAAAAACCCCAAGGATTATAGTCCGTAATAAAAATAAAATTGTACATACATCTTGTGTTCTTTGTGTTCCTTGTGGTGATGACTTGTTGATGATATATTGCTGATATATGTTGATGATATGTGTTGAAATTTAACTTGTTATAAATTAAAATAATGAGTAATGAGTTAATGATGACTGTTAACTAAGGAGTTTTGGGAAAAAGAGCCCTACACTATTCACCCCCCCTCTCAGTGTAGTTGGTGTGTACAACATGTTCTACTCCTGTAAGAATCCTGACCCTGAGCCTACTTCCTTTGATTATATAGCATAATTTTTTTTTCCCTATAATCAACCTCACCATAATATTCGAAGAACTGGAAATCATTCTTTCATATCTTTATAGAAGAGACATGAAAGACAAAATGGTAGACTATTGTTGACTACCAGAATATATTATGGTTGGATTGATGAATGGTCATGGAGTCATTTAATAGAAGTTTTATGAATTCATATTGGCTTGTATGACTGGATGTACAATCATGTATCATTTCTCTTACTTATTGATGATTTCCCTTGAAGTGGTCAACCGATGATCAAATTGAAATGATAGTCGACTACAGGTTTGACTGAGTATCTATCGACTAGAATTTTTGGAAAGAACAATGTTAAAATGAAGCCACGATTTCAAAAAGGTTTTCAAGAGAATAATTCAACATCGTAGTATACATTTTGAAAAGAGGGAAAATTAGAGTCAACAATAACAAAACACCATATGAATTCTGAAAGGGTCATACCAAAAACAATTAAATACTTCAAAAATTTTGGAAAGAAGTGCTACATAAAGAGAGATGATGAGAATTTTCATAAATTTGACTCTAGAGTAGTTGAAGTTATATTTATTGGTTATTCATCAAGAATCAAAGATTGAAGATGTTACAATACAACATTGTGAAAAATCATAGAGGCTAAAAATGTAAAAGTGGATGAAGAAGGGAATAAAAAAGTGAGATAAAAAGTAAATTTTCAAATAGATGAACCAATATGCAAATAAGGAAATGAAGAAGAAGAAGAAGAAAATGAAGAAGATGAAACAAAAATACAAGATACAAATAAATCATGTATATTTGTCCAAAATAATCATTCAAAAAATCTAATTCTTGTTGACAAGGATACACGAGTTCAAACTAGAAAAATACTAGTAAGTGCACTAGAACATGTAAGCTTCTCCTTTCTATCTAAAGTAGAGCCTAAATTTTTTACAGATGCCAACAAATATAATCATTGGATTGATTCTATAGAAGATGTGTTGAATCAAGTTGAGAAGACTGAAGCATGGGAACTTGTTCTTAGGCCAACAATTAAAAATGTGATTGGAACAAAGTAGGTTTTTAGGAATAGGTTTAATGCATAATGACTAGTAATAAGAAATAAAGGAATATTGATTTGTAAAGGTTATGCTCAATTTGAAGTTATTGATTTTGAAGAATATTTTTCTATTTTTCAAGACTAAAAGATATCATAACATTTTTGGCACTTGTGTGTTTCAATAAATTTAGATTTTATCAAAGGAATGATAATTCTTCCTTTCTTAATGGAAACTAGAGGAACAAGTATACATTGAACAACTAGACAGATTCTTATTATAAGAGAATAAGGATCATGTGTTAAAATTGAAGAAAGCACTTTATGGGTTAAAATAAGTTCCCAAAGCATGATATTCAAGACTTGATATATATCTACAACAAAAAATATTCAAAATATGAATAGCTCACATTAAGTTTTACATCAAGACAGTAAAACAAAATGAGTTAATTGTGCTATTTTATGTATATGACATAATTTTTGTAGGCAACATGAACAAAATGTGACAAGAGTTTACAATAGAAATGAAAAATGAATTTGAGATGTCTATGCTTGGTGAATTGTTATTCTTTCTTGGATTACAAATACATTAATCTACCAAAGGAATTTTCATTTCAAAAACCATGTATATCAAGGAAATGTTGAAGAAATTTAGATTGGAAGATTGTACACCAACCAAGAAACCCATGGTCACATGTTACATGAAATTACGTAAAAAGATGAATTCAAAATATGAAAAAGATGAACTCAAATTAAAAATGATGAATTCAAAATAAAAAATAAAGTTAAATGAAAAAGGATTATTAAAGGATAAAAAAGGTTAATCCACGTAAATAAGTCAAAAAGTAAAATTGTATTTTCCCATGTATTTTCCCATGGTTTAAAAACCCATGGTATTTTTAAAAGTGAATTAAAAAAGGGGGAATTAATTATTTAATTAATGGATGTCATGGCATTTGGAAAAATCATGACTCTTCATGTATGGTTATGATAAATTATAAAAGGAGAAGACCAATGTGAGAAAAAGAGTGTGGGTGAAAATGTAATATTCTTACGAATAACATTTGAAGAAGTGAGATGAGTGACAATTGAATATAATTGAGGAGTGATGATTGGATATCATTCAAGGAGAGAAAATAAAATATTAGTGAATATCATTTTTGGTGTTCGAGAAAGTATATCAGACATTCTATCAAGTAGATCTATTGTCATAGAAAGAATATATATTGTGTTATAGTGAGTAGAATTTGTAAAGGTAGATCTAAGGTAGACATAGTAGAAGAAGCAAGAAGATTCGGTGAAGGAATGTATACAGAAAAAGTAGCAGAAGAAGCAAGAAGATATGGTGAAATCATATCCAACGAATGTTAGATTTTTAGCTCAGGAGGTACTACACATCTTTTGTCTTGTATGCGGATGTTACCTTAATATTTACACTGCCAAGAACTTAACTTTGTAATAGTTTTTATAAAGTTGTTTTAAGTGGTTCTTTTATTAAAGTGAATTTTTAATAAAGTGTACGTTTTAATTTTAAAGTGACTTTATTTTCATAAAGCACTTATGTAATAAAGTGAAAATCACTTTAATTTAAATGAGACATTTTGGGGGGAATGGATCATGACCCTTGATCTTGAAAAAGACAAGATCTAATCTTGGCTTTTGGATTTAGGGTTGGGGAAGGTGAAAAGACACTTTCGGGGAAAATGTCATTTTCAGATTATAAAAGAATGTATTAGGTAGTGTGCAAGACATGTTGAGAAGAAATTGGGAGGAGAGTTAGAGAGATTTTCTGAGTTATCTTGAGAGAGGAAAGTGAGAAACAAAGATGGCACGTTTTCCAAGGAAGGAGGGCACAAATCTCGAGAAAAGTTTCTATGTGTTTTTGGTCCAAATTAATTTTCTTTTGTTGGAGGTCATACTATATGGATCCATATAGTCTGTACGATTCTGTACATTCAGTACAATCCATACAGTTGTACAGATTTGGCACACAAATCAAGGTATTTTTGGGTGCGGTTTTCAAGGTTATGTTCATTGTTTTTGGGCCGTAAGGAACATTCCATACAAGTGACTGTGGGCATGGAAAACAAGGTACATAAGAGGTCCTACAGCAGTACGGATTTGGCATGATTTTCGAGGCAGATTTCTGTGGTACAGTTTTGGTGCTGTGAGGTATTTTCCTTGGCTGGAAATGTGATATTGTGTTGATGTTTTGTACTTTCCTAAAGATGAATAATATATCTCTCTCTCTCGTTGGGTTTCCCAACATTGGGGTTTTCCCTGACATTTGCCTAAATTTCTGAGTGTTATGGGTTGTCCACTGTGTTATTTTCGTTGCTATTTTTCTTAGCAATGTGTATTTTTTCTTATGGTAATTTATGAATGTGGGTTTTATGAATTTATGAAGTACATGCAAAACAATTATCTCTAGGTTACTAAGTGTATGAAAAAAAATTCATTTTCTGATTTTTGTCATTAAAATTTACAAGGAAGAAGCAATGAGCAAACCTAGTGAAGATATAAGAAACAAGAAGACCTATGAAGGAAATGCAGATGCTCATCCTTTAAAAAAAAAAAAATCAAGCTTGAAAGTAGGTTGGTTCCTACCAACATCAAGGGGTGGGAATTGGTGTCTCTAGTAGGTTGGTGCCTACAAACATCCAACACTAGGGATTGGTGTCTCCAATATGTTGGTTCCTACAAACATCAAACAATGATACCGGTTCCTTAAGTTAAGTTGGTGCCTAGTGGTGGTAATTTGTGTCTCTATTATATTGGTGTATGTGAATATCTGTAAGAGTAGGGTGGTGCATACTAGGATTTGTATAATTGGGGATTTGTGTCTCCAGTAGGTTATCTCCTACAAATGTTTGTAAAAGTGGGTTGGTGTCTACAAACTATAAAGACAGGTTTTTATGATTTTATCCCAAAAGGGTTTCCACGTAAAATCTTGTGTCTTCTAGTTGTTTTATTTTATGTGACTCCTTCATTATGGTTAATAATTGTTAAAAAGAAAAATATAGCCTTATGTTGATTCACCCCCCCCTCGGTATAAGTGTGTGCTAAAAAAGGTTAAGGAAATGGTCTGATTAAGGTGTTAACCTTGATAGATATATATACCTCAATTTGGGTACTGCACCAATGAAAAATGAAAAGAAAATACAAGAAAACACAATTGGGATTAGACTCGCATATGATGACTCTATCATTGTGGAAAAACAAAAAAGAATGTATAGTTAAATATTAAGTTAAATTAAGAAATCATGAATATGTGGAATAAGGTGATGGAAAATTGGTTGTAAAACAAATCCCAGAATCCCCTAAACATTATGATGATGTGTCCACTAGAAGAATACTTGAGGAGATTTGAAGGAGCCTTGACATAAGTGTATATAACTCTAAAGTGGTCCCCTTATGGCGTAGATTTTAAGCATGGTCATCACAGGATGAGATAACTTGTGGTTTTCTCCACATGTCCACTTTTATTTTCACAAAAAGGGAACCCACAATATGTCCAAGATAAACATTACAAGACCACATGTGTCCTAGATAAATATTGCAAGATGGAGATTGTTGAAAGTATTATTTTTGGTCAATTTGGATACCCTATATTTGAGTGACGTTTTACCCTACATAACTAAATTAAATGGAATTACAAGTTATATGGTTGGAAATATTATTCCTATACCTTTCTAATGGTATATGGAAGTCTCTCTAACTCCCTAGGAATGAGGAGATGTGATTTTTTATGTCTGATAACTCAACCAAAAAATTGAGTCTGGCTCAACTATTTTTTTTGGGATAGAATCACTATAAATATATGATACAATTTTTCATTTTCTGTGTAAACAATGAAGATATCAAGTATGAGTTGTTATGAAGGTGTTGGAGTGTATTTCTGGTGTGCAAAGGAAGTCTAAAGGATTCTGTTAAGATATTTCTTATTCTCAAGGTATGTTATGAGGCAGTGATGTTGTTGTATGTACTTCCATGAGGTTATGACATTGTCGTGATGTTTTCATGAGTGGATGCTACCATCAATGGAAATTTATGTGAACGGATGTTTCTTCCAGTGGATTTTTTCATCAGTGATTACATTTTTGGAATGCTGCTATGAGACTTTATAGGGTTTGAAGGATTGTCTACATAATGATGAATGTAGTTGAAGTCATAAGTAATCTATGTATGAATATCTTGGATTGGTTATATATTATTTAGTTGGTGCTTAGTTCAGAATATTCGTTTCTTCATTCAGTAGGTTGGTGTCTTTGATTTAGGGAGTGGGTGTTTCCTTCTAGTTAGAGATGGTAAAGCTAGGGGTTTGGTGCCTCATTCCAGTCAGTGCTGGTAAATTAGGAAATTGGTTCTCCCTTCAGGTTGGTTCCTGTAAATCAGGTGGTTGGTTCATCCTTCCAGTTGGTGCTGGAGAATCTTGGAAGTTGGTGCTTCCTATGAATTTAATCTTAACATGATATAAGAAAAACATCTTTGGGTTTTCTCCCATTTGGGTTTCCACGTAAAAATATTGGTTTTCTATGTATATTTTCTTTTGCGATGATGAATTCCATTGTTAATGGTTAATTTTTACATGATGTTCTTAAAGCTAAAAATGGTAAAAGGTGCTCAATAGAGATTCACCCCCTCTTAGTATTGGTGAATATTCTAACAATTAGTATCATGGCGGGTTTATTTAGAGACAATCTAACCATTGGAAGGAAGATCATGGATAAGAAATGACAATTTAATAAAAATGGAATACCATTGTTTGATGGGAAAAATTATACTTTTTGGAGCATAAGAATTAGATAATTTTTGCAGGAACATAGATTTGATGTTTGACAAGCTGTAGTAAATGGATACACTGCACCAGATTATCCCCCAATATATAATTCTTGGAATTTTTTTAGTGAATACAATTCAAAGGCTATAAATGTCATTCTAAATGGTATAATATATTCATAACTGGTTAAGGTTATGCATTTTGATTATGCAAAGGAAATATGGGACAAGCTAAATAATTTTTATGAAGGATATGCTAAGGTCAAAGGGGCCAAGCTTCAAACTTACAGAGGACAATTTGAAAATATGAACACGAAGGAAGATGAATATATTGCAACTTATTTTCTTTGAGTTGATGAAATGATGAATACTATAAGAGGACTGGGAGAGAATATTGAAAATTCATTTATTGTGAAAAAGATACCAAGATCTCTCCCAATGAAATTTGACCCTAAAATATCATCTCTAAATGAAAGACAATATTTTTCTACATTGAGCATAGATAAATTACATGGAATACTTACATCGTATGAAATGAGAACATAATAGGAAAATCCATCTAGAAGGGAAACAACTTTCAAAGCCTCTAAGAATACAAGAACTAAGAATGCAAGGTCAAAACCCTGCTCCAACAATAGTGATGATTTAGAAAATGAAGAAGAAGCCAAGTTCGTGAGAAATATTAAAAGAGGAACCAACAAGTACAAAGGTAAGCTTCCTTTCAAATTCTTTAAATGTGGTAAAGTAGGTCATTTTTATTCCAAATTTCCTTATGCAAGGGGTTCAGATAATGATGAAGAAGAAGTTCCTAAGAAATAAAAGAAATATTATAAAGGAGACAATGAAAGAAATAAAGGAATATTTTTGAAAAATAAAAGTTGGTATTCAAAAGATGATAGCTCTTGATCCGATGAAGATGATGGTAGTGATAGTTAATAAAGAACAATAATCTTCATGGCGTTAGAGACTTTACAAGAAACTACTGAAAATGATGAAGGAGATAATGAAGAAGAAGTAGACGCGAATCTTAAGACATAAATGATCAATGCCTTAAGTGATCTAGGAATAACAAGGAAGAAAAACAAGTTTCTCAAAGAAGAGTTAAGTAAAATGAAGGAAGGATTTCAAAACCCCAACAAAAATTCTAAAGAATCCAGGTAGACTATTTTATATATAAATATTCATTTGGAAGAAGATTTAGTGATTGAAAAAAAACTCAAGAGACAACTGGAGGAAAATAAGAAAATAACAAAGAATCTAGAATCTGAAATAGTCTCACTAAGAAGGGAACTACAAAAGAAGGACATCCAACTAAATTTTAACAATAGCACCAAAATACTCAATGAAATGATCTGCAATTAAAAACTATTGTATGACAAGTCTGGAATTCGATACAAACAAAATATTATTGGTTATGGTTCATGCTCTATGATGATAGGAAATGAGGCATATAAAATAAGTTATACAAATACTATGAAGGTTTCCATCAAGAAAGAAGAATGCAATCCTCTAAAGAAGGACTTACAAAAACAAAAAATAAAGAAGAATCAAGAAGAATATCGTTCAGTCAGAGGAACATGGAATCATCAACCAACAATCAATAAGACCCAAGAAGAAGATCACGATTTCATAAGAACAACACAAACTAGAAGATCACCCACACTCATGTACCAAAATATTTTTCTTGGTTTGTGTTATTATTGGAAAACATTTGGGCATAAATCGATAAATTGTAAATCCTATGAAAAGAGTAGTGTAACATCCTGCTCTACTGAGCAGACTTTTATTGACTTATTCTTTGAGGACACTTGCATGCAAGTGATCTGTTTATGGTACATTGCGATTTCATTCCGATTATGGATTATACATGACGATGATGATGTGTTGTGACTTATTTTTATTTGATGTATATGTGTTGGCAGATGCTATTGACCCTTTTTACTGACTGTGCATGACACATGACAAGTTATGGATGTTGATGGCATAAATGGACTTCCTTGGACTCCAGATTGAGTGAGGGAGTGAATTGTATTTTGGTTGAGTATTTCATTACGCACTTGTGAAATATGATTTATTACAATATAATTTATGCTATGGATTATTGACATGGGTCTTATTAGTGGATGCAAGCTTGACGATGCTTGCTAATATGACTCACATAAGGATTATATGGGCCATAGAAAGAAACCATACATTGAGGAAAGGTGTGGTAGCATCCCTCTCACATTCTACTAGCACTCACGCCAGGTCTTGAATGGTAGGTTAATGATTACCTAGTTCGAGAAGTCCATAATGTCGTGAGGGTGGAGCGCGCAATAAGGCATAGTCCTTATTCCCTAGAATCCCTTAGTCTCTCACAAGGTCGATCGAGTGGAGT
Organism: Picea engelmannii; assembly: GCA_009831015.1. NCBI lineage: Eukaryota > Viridiplantae > Streptophyta > Pinopsida > Pinales > Pinaceae > Picea > Picea engelmannii. The sequence continues at coordinate 122,070 of ML788409.1, forward strand.
GTTGACTCCAAGGGTCGGAAAAAAATCCAATACCAGTCAAAGATGAGTGGCACCCTTAGAGAACATAGGTTTGTCTTGAAGGGAACGTCACGTAACTACAAACTTGAGTCAATAAATCTAGGTGGCATAGAAAAAATTGAATTGATTAGACCTTTCAGATTAAAATAATTAATTAAACAATGAATTTATTAATTATAAATCCAAATAAAAGTCTAAGAGTAATTTTAAGACTAAGCCTAAGTCTAAGCTTAGTTAAGGGACTAAATTAAAATATTAAATAAATTTAAATAATAGAGATAAATCAATTTAAAGAAAAAGTGAGAAAAATCTAAAGATTGCATAGAATGCACATGTGTGCATGAAAATATTAAAAGAGATTTTTAAAATAGAAAGAAATAAAATATAAGAGAATAGGTGTACATATAGAATGATATCTAGAGTCTAGCTAACCCTAGTATAGCTAGAAGAAGACTCATAATCCAACTCTAACTAAGATCTAGTTAGGAGACACTCATTAAATGAGAAATTGGGGAACAAAGGGACAAGTAAGAGAGAAAATAGGAACACATTAGGGAATGTGAGGGAAAATATCATTTTAAATAAAATACAAATGATATTTACTTGTGCAACTTGGGGAGAGTATGACAAGTGTGTGGGTGAATATTACTAATTAAATTAATTAAAAAGATAATTATTGTGCATGAGGACATGTGTGAGTGAGGAAATTTCTATAAAACAAATGGTGTAGAAGGAAAAGTGATCTCACTTATTATTGCTAAGGTTCTGTTTCTAAAATGGTTTTGATTATGTTTTACTTGTGAGATTTGGGATACCAATCTTGTAGAAGGACTGTAATCTCTACCTTGCGAGGCAAGCCTTGAAGCTATTGTTTGTTGGTTTCTTGTGTGTGGCCCCTTTGCGGCTCGAGGGATAAGCAGGAAGAAGAGTACCCATAACATTGGTTGGGAGGTACCGATGAAGTCTCTACGATGAATAAGTTGGAGTAAAGGAGGAGTGCAAGTCATTGACGGATATCATCAAATCTCCATCTTCATTGGTTCCAATATTTTATTTCTAAATTTGTTAATGTAGTAATATTAGATTTTGTAGATTGAATGTTTTAAAATCCATGTTGAAGAATTGTAATTATGAAATTAATTTGATAAATTCGTTAAATATTTTTAATGTGATATTGATTGAATCTCTTGGTTCGCTGCATTTCATTTTCAACCCAGAATTTTTGAATTTCTGTATTCACTGCCATTTTAATTTACAACTCAGAATTCGAAAAAATCATGTAGTCGCTGCAAAATTGAAATAAAACTCTTGAAATATGAAATTTTTATGGATGCCTTCCATACACTTATCTGAACAAAATATTTTATTTAATTCAATATCTAAATATGAAGTTCGTTTTTAAATCACCCTAGTTTATTTGTTTGTGAAAAAAAAATTTGTAGTTCGGTGCACGAATGAATTTTTAGTGCCTCTTGTGAAAGCTGCCAATTTATTTGCAACTCAGGAATATTGAAGTTCCTCTTTCACTACCATTAAATTTATAGACCCCGATTCTGATCAGGAATATTGAAGTTCCTCTTTCACTACCATTAAATTTATAGACCCCGATTCTGATGTTCTCTTGGCTCGCTGTAGAAAAAATTGTAAGTATGAAATTTAGTGTTATGAAGAGTACTTGCAAAATGACTTTTACAATTGAAGATTGAATTTTAAAAGATCTCCACATGTTAATATTATAATTCTGAAAACAAAATTGGGCTACTGCAAATTAATTTCACAATCCTGAATTGTTTTTCGTATGATAATTACTTAATTACTTGGATTACAGGAGCATCGTTGGTAGATTAGTTGTAATTATTTTTTGTACAACGTGAAATAAATTTTCGTGATGACAGTTGCTTCATTGTTATATCCATAGAACAAATAAATGAATTTCTACCAAATCTACTTGCAGCTGCTGTAATTGAAAGTTATTGAATCACTGTCAAATTAAATTGCAGCTCCTATAATGAGAAAATCATTGATCTATTGCCTAATCAAATCACAGCCATTATGTTTAAAATTATTAATCACTTCCAATTCATTATGTGGCTTCTGATTTTGGAATTTTTCACGGATGTGGCGAATTAACTTGTAGCTTTGCAAAATTATAGGGTTGGGATGCTTCCCAGTTATATAATTCATTTTAGAAATTTTGATTTGTCTCATCCAAATCGGTTATACCACTATGAGTTTGTATTATTGAGACACTGCATAACTTGGTCGCTGCAAAACTTCTTGTTGATTTTAGTATTTTTAATTCTTTTGATCCACTGAAAAAAATTTACTAATCTGTGTTGAAGCCCTTATGATTGTTATGTGTTAGTAAAAAATCGATTTAATCCCCTTGTTCGTTGTATGATTTTTGGGTGTTCGAAACTATTTTGGGACACTGCAAATTTATTTTCACTTAGCAATATGATTTTTGAGTTGTGTAATAATTTTTCTTACTAGAGTATCTCGTGGGGTCGATGGTAATTCCTTTTACCTATGAAATTCCGGTTCGTATGGTTATTGTCAAACTCTTAGAACATACCCGAAATTTAGATCTTGCGATCATCATCTTTTAAACTTATTGTCTGAAACTCAAATTTCGAAATTGAGAATTGATGGGATCGCTATAGTATTATATGGAATCTCTTGTGTTGAACTAGTTATGCTCTAATTATTTCTAGTTGTAAATCCGGGTGAATAGATTTTCCAGAGTCTCTGTCAAATTAAATTCCACCCTTGATTTCTGTGTTTTTCTTGGTCATAAGGGTGAGGCGTGACCTTCCTTTGTATCCAACTAGTTGCGTGGGTGAGAATTAATATTCCATAATCGCGATCATGTATTCCTTAGACTCCCAACTAGGTATTCATCTACATTTAAAGAAAATCATCAACAGTGAAATAAGATTAACTATCAGTTTTACGTTGAGACGTTTTTTAAATATTTCATCGTTATAAAATCACTGTAAGAGTGTTTTTGCAGATAAAACTTTTAGGCAATGAATTCAGTGCTGAGATGGTGCTGCCTATTCTCTTGAAAATCCTCTTATCTAATATTTTTAGGGTCAAACATTTAGCTTTGCAAACATGGATCCTTAGAATTTACATGGTTGCGGTCAATGCGTATGCTAAGTTGGAATCGAAATAGGTTATTACACAGTTGTTAATTAAAATAAAAGTTGAGTGAAAACTATGTCCTTTTTGTTTAAGATCTTCCCTAATAAGAGCTTAGAGTGTATCCATTGGGATTGGATTATTAAGATTGTTAGTGTTAGGGAGTGATGAATTGTTAAAGGGAATATTTAAGGTTATTATAAAACTAATAATAATAAGAGTGATACTCTTTAGAATTATTTATTAATAATGTAAGTATCAAATATCTTTTTTTAAGTGGAAGAACTTGTTTTGATATTCTTTAAGAAATTAAAGTTCTAATTAAAGGATACATTATAGAGTGAGGTTTAATGAGATCAAGTAATCATTTTAGTTATGCAATTAAGTTGTTTTTATAAATTCGTAATTACGTTCCATCTTTACCAATTAAAAATTTAAATTTGTTGTTGACTTATGTGTTTGGAGTCATGAATTTATGAGTTAACCTGATGTAATTTTTCTTTATTTTCGGTTGGGACTATTATATTGTGTTGTATGAAGTGTTAGTAACATAGATTAGAGAATGGATGTCAGTTCATCACGTGCGTGTTAAATGGAATGTTTTTTTATCCTTCATGAAGGGTTGCAAAATGTTCTTATTCTACATGTGTTTAATTCTTAAATGAATGTTTAAATTATAGTAGATTACTGTGTTCTAAAAAAACAAAAAAATAATTATGATGAGTATTGTTGTTGATTAGTCATAAAAATTGGGATAGGATGAGGGTTAAGGGCACTAGATATATCCTTGTTCCTCATAACAGTTGTTGGTCCTGAGGCCTTTAATGGTAAAAATAAATTGGATGAATCCTGGACTTGAGCGTTGATTATGTGTCTTGGAGGTCCTAACCTTACATGATAGGTTGGGTGGGTAGATATCCAAATTGATATTATGTGAGAAGGTTGATGTCAAATTTATGATGTTGTAAATGTATTTCATTGTGTCGTGATGTGATGAGATTTGATCGTGTTTACATAATATATGTTATTTTTGCTTATCTATTGTCTTAACAGTTGTTGTTTCAAAAAAAATATATATTTACGTCCATTGTACTGACATATTGATGTCATAATGGAGGGAATGTTACATATGGTATTAGAGTGGGTTCAAGCCTGTGACAATGGAACGTCACACCTTCCACTTTGTTAAATAATTGATTAAAGTTATATCACTAATTAAATTTTGAAATTGTACATGAATGTAATCATGGTTAGAGGATGTAGGGCAAGTAGACGACGTGGTGGTGGAGGAAGAGGTGTGACATCTTCGATAGTATCCATGCTAGAAGGGTCTAATCCCCAAGGAAATGAGAATATTACTGAGCAGAAGCAGGTTGTTGTGGGAGATGTGGTAGGTATGATGAGGTCCTTCCAGAGGATGTTAGAGGCATTGATTAACCAACTGGATCGAGATGAGGGAAGAATGTTTGTATCCAATGAGGGTTCATAGTGCACTCCACCTAGTAGTAGTATTCATAGAGAACTCAATAAGGTGAAGTTTCTCGAGTTCATGGGTGCCCCGGATGGCTTAGCTGCCAAGGCATGGTTGGAGAATATGATGATGTGCTTCACACTTCTTGATTACACCTCCAACATGAAAGTATGCATGAAAGTATTTCTTCTAAAGGGGAGTGCTCGTATATGGTGGAAGAGGCTCCTACATCAACTAAACATGGTCTTTGAATATGTGTCATGGGATTTGTTCGAGGAACAGTTCCAGGAGAGGTAATTTTCAAAGGAATTCATGGAGCACCAACTTAATGATTTCAATGTCTTACGACATGGTGGTTGTACGGTGCCAGATTATGATGCCATATTTATGGATCTACTTAGGTATGCTCCACATATAAACATAGAGAGGTTAAAGGTCAACAAGTTTGTATTTTTCCTTAACTTCAACATTTGTACGAAAGTGAGGATTATAATTCCATAAATGTCATCATGAGTTAGCAACATCAGACACCAAGCAGACAGACTTTAGGGCATCGAGATACGCCTAGAGGACCTATGTTCTCGACACCTCGATGATAGATTCCTCAACAAAGGAATCCTTACAGAGGACCAGAACAATGACAACGTCGTTCGTTATAGAAATAGTTTAGGCTTGTTCAGTAGAATAGACTAGGATCACAAATTGTTAGACCAACAACTTCTACTTTGGGGACTAGGAGTATTAGACCGAAGACTGGGTGTTGGACATGTGGAGAGCCACATTACCAGTGAGACTGTCCGATTTAAAAGGACATAGAAACTAGATCATCAGGACCCACTACTATTGGATACTTGAGAAAGGCCCATAGGATACATGCCACAGTTAACAACAGTGAGGATGAGCACTAGTCCACCATGCTCAAGACGTCAAGTACAATCGCCAACCAAAATTTTAGCAGTTTGATAGATCCAAGTGATAGATAGAGAATTATCTCTAGTGCAATGCTAAAGAGAATTAAGGTAAAGGTAGTCAAGCAGGATGAGTTTAGATAAATAGAAATGTTATCGGGTGCCAAAGAGAAGGTTGGAGTAAAGGTTATAGATTGTAGCATTAACTTGGGATATTTTGTAATGAAGATTGAATCTTATGACATAGTGATTGGTATGGATTGTTTAAAATCGCATGATGCGATGCTTAATTGTAAGACAAAATGGTTAAGTTTGAAAGATGATTTGTGATAGAGTAGAGTGATTGTAGGAAGGACCCAAGGGGTATCCTTGAGATTTATTTCTTCCCTACAACTACAAAAGTGTATGTGCAAGGGATGCAAAATTTATGTAGTCTTAGTGCTAAATGAAAAGGGCCAGGAAGAAGGATTAGAAAACCTTCCTGTAGTACAAGAGTTTTTTGACATGTTTCCAGAAGAATTACCAAGTTTATCGCTCGAAAGAGAGTTGGAATTTACAATAGAATTGAATCCTGGAACTAAACTGATAACACAAATTCCATATCGGATGACAGTGCTTTAATTGTAGGAGTTGAAAATGAATTGGAAGGAATTGTTGGATTTGGTACTTATACATCCAAATGTGTCTCCTTGGGGTGAACTAGTTATTTTTTTGAGAAAGAAGGATGGATTGTGGAGACTTTGTATTGAATATCATTAATTGAACAAAGCGATGATCAAGAACCAATATTCGTTTCCCAAAATAGATGATTTGTTTGACCATATGAAGGGAGAAATGGTGTTTTCAAATATTTACTTGAGATCAGGATATCATCAATTACATATTAAGGAAGAAGATATCCCTAAGACTGCATTTAAGATTAGATTCATACACTATGAGTTTATAGTTTTACCGTTTGGATTGATGAACGCCCCAGGGATATTCATGAGTTTGATGAATCGGGTGTTCCGTGAATACTTGGACAAGTTTTTTTAAGTATTTGTTGATGAAATAATGATTTATTATCGGATGACAGAAGAAAATGACTAACATTTAAGATTGGTCCTACAATTTCTACAAGAAAACAAATTATACAGGAAGCTAGTGAAATGTTAATTTCACCAATCGGAGATTCCTTACTTGGGACATCTCATGTTTGGTGAAGTTATCTCTTTGGATCCATCAAAAGTAGAGGCTACTATGGAATGGTTGGAACCAACAAATGTAGAAGAAGTACACAACTTTATGGTTTTAGCAGAATATTATCAAATATTGATCGAAGGTTTTTCAGAGATAGCAAATCCGATCACGAAATTGCAAAAGAAAAACAAGACATTCATTTGGACAGAGAAATGCACGGAAGAATTTCAAAATCTTAAAGAGTTTTTTATGACAACAACAATACTAAACATCCCCAACATGGACAATGAATTCTTGGTATGAATGGATGCATCCAAGGAAGGTTTAGGTAGAGATTTTATGCAAGATGATAGAGTGATTACTTACATTTCAAGGAAATTGAGAAAGCATGAAGAGAAATACACAACACATGACTTGGAGTTATTAGCAATTGTATATGCCTTGAGAGTTTGGAGACATTATCCGATTGGAGAAAAATCTAAATTAAATACATATCACTATGGATTGCAACATATATTTACGTAGAGTTATTTGAATGCATGACATAGGATTTGATCATAATTACTTAACGAATATAACTTTGAGATTACTTACATTAAAGGAACAATTAACAGAGTGGCATATGCGTTGATTCAGAGACCATGCATATTCTCAGTAATACCTCTTAAGATGAATCTTAGAGAAAGGATTATAACTTTATAGATCGACGATGAGTGATATACATAAGTTAAGGATAATATTGGATGAAATACCATGATGGTACAGAAGTTTGAAGGTTATTATTTAGACAACGATGTATTATTGATATTTAACGAAATAATTTACGCACCACTGAACGATGAATTAAGAAGTTTGATCTTGAGTGAAGCTCATAGAGTAGTGTACGTGGCTCATCTGAGAGTCACGAAGATGAAGGAAGACCATAAGCCTTTATTCTTTTGGAAGGTAATGAAAGAAGACATAGTTGGTTACATGGAGAGATGTCTAGAATGTTAGCAGGTGAAGGATGAACATATACATCTAGCATGATTGTTACAACCAAACACTATTTCTGAATTGAACTGGGAATTCATTTCGATAGAATTTATTCTTGGAGTTCCACTGACGACAAGGATATATGACTCGATGTTTTGGTAGTTAACACTCTAACAAATAGTGCACACTTTATTCCAGTGCACGTGACGTATCAGGCATCGGATGTGGCCATATTTTTTGTTAATGATATTGTGAGGTTACACAGAGTACCAATAAGGATCATATCTGATCAGGGATCAATATTTATAGGATGGTTTTGGACCAGTTTCCAAGAGGCTTTGGGAACACAACTGAACTTTAGTACAACATATTAGCCAGAGATAGATGGACAAACAAAAATAACAAACAATATTTTGGAGGATATGTTTCGCATGTATGTAATGGACCAAAAGAAATGTTGGGAAGATTTCTTGCCACTAGTAGATTTTCCATACAAAAATAGCTATCAGAGTACGATTAAGATGACATTCTTTGAGTTTCTTTACAAATGACCATGTTGAACACCGTTGATTTGGGATAGAATTGAGGACAAGGTTCTGGTAGGCGCATATGTGATCCAAGAAATGGAAGAACATATACAATCGATAAGAGAGAGGATTAAAGAACCACAATATCAACATAATATTTATGCTGATGCGCATCGCATTTACCGTAGTTATGATGTTGGTGAAAAAGTTTTCTTGTGGGCGAAATTGCACAAGAGTTCGATCAAGTTTGGAAAGGGTGTTAAACTCTCTCCTAGGTTTGTGAGACCTTTTGAAGTTGTGGAAAATAAAGGACCCGTGGCTTATTGACTAGTCTTGCCTGATTCTTTGAGGCATATGCATGGTGTATTTCATCTATCAATTTTACAACACTATATTAGTGATCCTTTAGATGTTATTGACATCAGTTCTTTGAAGGTGTCGGACAAAGGTTCTATCATGACGAAACCAATCCATATTCTGGACCATCACATTCGTAGCTACGACATTCAATAGTCGATCATGTCAAGGTCCAGTGGGACAACTATAGTCCACACTAGGCTACCTTGGAGGACGCATGGAAGATGCATCAACAATTTCCTTACTTGTTTGGTACATTAGACATATAGATCTATGTTAGATACTTTTATTTACTACATTTATATACTGTAAAAACTTTAGGGCATAGTTCAAAACAAGACGGGGTGTATGTAACATCCCTCTCTATTGAGCACACTTGAATTATTCTTTGAGGACACTTTCATGCAAGTGATGTGGTTATGATACATTGTGATTTCATTCCGATTATAGATTATACATGATGATGATGATGTGTTGTAAATTATTATTATTTTATTTATATGTATTGCTAGATGTTATTGATGAGTTTTCATGAGTGTGCATGAGACATGATAGGTCATGGATGCTGATGGCATCAACAGACTTCCTTGGACTCCAGATTGAGTCAGGGAGTGAATTGTATTTTGATTGAGTATTTCATTTACGCACTTGTAACATATGATTGATTACAGTATGATTTATGTGATGGATTATTGACACGGGTCTTATTAGTGGATTCAGGCTTGACGATGCTTTCCAATCTGAATTACATAAGCAGTAGAGGGGCCATGCATAGAAACCAGACATTTAGGGAGAGGTGTGGTAGTGTCCTTGTCATAGCCTACTAGCATTCTCATTGTGGCTCGAATGGTAGGTTAATGATTGACTAGTTCAAGAGGTCTACGATGTCATGAGGGAAGACAGAGAGAGTCACTCACAAATATTCTAAGGATCATGCAATAAGGCAGAGTCGTTATTCCTTAGAATCCCTTAGTCTCTCACAAATTCGATTGAGTGGAGTGTTTACTCCAAGGTTTGGACAAACTTCCAAAACTAGTCAAATGTGATTGGCACCCTTGGAACACAGAGGTGCGCCTTGAAGGGCATGTCACATAATTCAAAACTTGAGTCAATAAATATAGGTTGTGTAGAAAACAATGAATTGGTTAGACCTTGTCAGATTAAATAATTAATTAAACAATGAATTTATTAATTATAAATCCTAATAAAATTCTAAGACTAATTCTAAGTCTAAGTTTAGTTAGGGGACAAAACTAAAATCTTAAATAAATTAAAAGAATAGAGAAAAATCAATTTAAAGAAAATGTCAGAAAAATCTAAAGATTACATAGAATGCACATGTGTGCATGGAAATATTAAAAGGGAATTTTAAAATAGAAAGAAATAAAATATGAGAGAATAGGTGTACACATAGAATGGTATATAGAGTCTAGCTACCACTAGTCTAACTATAAGAAGACTCCTAATCCAACTCTAACTAAGATCTAGTTAGGAGACACTCATTAAATGAGAAATTAGGGAACAAAGGGATAACTAAGAGAGAAAATAGGAACACATTGTGGAATGTGAGGAAAAATGTCTTTTTAAATAAAATAAAAATGACATTTACTTGTGTAACTTGGGGAGAGTATGACAAGTGTGTGGGTGAATAGTACTAATTAAATTAATTAAAGAGATAAATATTGTGCATGAGGACATGTGTTAGTGAGTAAATTTATATCAAATAAATGGTGTAAAAGGAAAATGGATCTCACTTATTCTTGATAAGGTTATGCTGCCAAAATGGTTTTGGTTGTGTTTTACTTGTGAGAATTTGGATACCAAGCTTGTAGAAGGAGTAGAGTCTGTACCTTGCGAGGAAAGCCTTGAGCTATTTTTTGTTGGTTTCTTGTGTGTGGCTCATTTGTGGCTTGGGGGGCTAAGGGAGAAGAAGAGTAACCCTAGCATTGGATTAGAGGTACCAGTGAAGTATCTATGATTAAAGAGTTGGAGTAAATAAGGAGCACAAGTCATTGATGGAAATCATAAACTCTCCATATTCATTGGTTCCGGTATTTTATTTCTCAATTTGTTAATATAATAAGACTAGATTTTGTAGATTGAACGTTTTAAAATCCTTGTTGAACAATTGTAATTATAAAATTAATTTGATAAATTCGTTGAATATTCGTGATGTGATCGTGATTGAATATCTTGGTTCACTGCATTTCATTATCAACCCAAAAATTTTAAATTTATGTATTCGCTGCCATATTAATTTACAGCTCACAATTCAAAAAAATTATGTAGTTGTTGCCAAATTAAAATACATCTCTTGAAATATGGAATTTTTATGGATGCCTTCCTGAAAGTTTTATTTATGAAGAAAATATTTTTTTAATACAATTTATGAATATGAAGTTCGTTTTTAAATCACTCTAGTTTATTTTCTTGTGAAAAGAAAAATTGTAGTTCGTTGCTAGATTAAATGGCAGGAACAAATTCTTAGTGCCTCTTATGAAAGTTGCCAATTTATTTGCAACCCAGGAATATTGAAGTTCCTCTTTCGCTTCCATTAAATTTATAGACCCTGATTCTGATGTTCTCTTGGCTTGTTGTAGAAATATTTGTAATTATGAAATTTAGTGTCATGAAGATTACTTGCAAAATGAATTTTACAATTGAAGATTGAATTTTCAAAGATATCCACATTTTAATATTATAATTCTGAAAACAAAATTGGGGCTACTGCAAATTAAATTGACAATCGTGAATTGTTCTTCGTGCGATAATTACTTAGTTACTTGGATTACTGGAGGAACATTGGTAGATTCATTGTAATTATTGTTTGTATAGCGTGAAATAAATTTTCGTGATGATAGCTTCTTCATTGTTATATCCTACTTCGTGATGATAGGTTCTTCTTAGAAAAAATCAATGGATTGTTGCCAAATCTACTTGCAGCTCCTATAAATTAAAAGTTATTGAATCGCTCTCAAATTAAATTGCAGATCATGTAATGAGAAAATCATCAATTCACTACCTAATAATTGTAAGAGTATTTTTGTAAATAAGACTTTTAGGAAATGAATTCAGTGCTGACATGGTTGTGTTTCCTGAATAAGTTTAGTGTATTGCCAAATTTAATTACCGGATGACGATTTAAAATGGATAGGGGCGCTGCCTATTCTTTTGAAATTCCTAGAAGCTAGTATTTGTAGGTTCAAACGTTTAGCTTTGCAAACATTGATCCTTAGAATTTACATGGTTGTAGTCAATGACTATGCTAAGTTGGAATCGAAATAAGTTATTGCACAGTTAACTAAAATAAAAGTTGAGTGAAAAACTATATCCTTTTTATTTAAGATCTTCTGTAATACAATCTTAGAGAGTATCCATTGGGATTGGCTTATTAAGACTTTTAGTGCTAAGGAGTGATGAACGGTCAGAGGGAATATTTAAGGAGTGATACTCTTTCATAATAATTATTAATAATGTAAGTATCAAATTAACCTAGGATATCCTTTTTTAAGTGGAAGAACTTGTTTTCATACTCTTTAAGAAATTCAAGTTATAATTAAAGGATCCGTTATAGAGTGAGGCTTAATGAGATCAAGTAATCATGTTATGTATGAAAGTAAGGTTTCTTTTATAAATTTGGAATTACGGTCCATGTTTACCAATTAAAAATTTGTTTTTGGCTTATGTGTTTGGAATTATGAATTTAATGAAATTATGAGTCAACCTCATGTGAATTTGTTTATTTTCCATTGGGACTATTATATTGTGTTGCATGACAGGTTAGTAGCATATATTAGAGAATGAATTTCGATTCATTGCATGGGTGTTAAATAGATTGTTTTGTTATGCTTCACGAAGGGTTGTAAGATGTTCTTATTCTACATGTGTTTAATTATTAAATGAATGTTTAAATCGTAGTAGATCATTGTGTGCTAAAAAAAAATTATGATGAGAATTGTTGTTGATTAGTCACAAAAATTGGGATAGGATGATGGTTAAGGGAAATGGATATCTCCTTGTTCCTCGGAACAGTCATCAGTCCTCAAACGTTTAATAGTCAAAATAAATGGGATGAATCCTAGACTTTAGCATTGATTATGTGTCTTGGAGGTCCTAACCTTGCAGGATAGGTTGGGCAGATAGATATTACCTGTTATCTTATGTGAGATGGTTGATATCAAATTTGTGATTTTCTAAATGGATTTTATCGTGTGGCTACGTGATGAGATTTGGTTGTGTTTACATAATATATGCTAGTGTCTCTTATATATTGTCTTAATAGTTGTTGTTTCAAATAAAACAAATATTTACCTCTACTGTAATCACTTATGGAAGTCATAACGGAGGGGACGTTACAGGCAGAAACACATGGAATAGAAGTAGTTCTAAAAATACCAAGAATCATTATGAATACAGTTATCCCAGAAATCCTCATGAGGTGTTTGACAAAAGTTATAATTTCTTTGATGCTCTAAATTATGAAATTGAATTCTACAAATGTAACAGTTTTGGACACAGAACTATAAATTGCAGAAGTGATTTGATAGTTTCTTCAAGGGAAAATAGGCATTCTCCTTTCAATAATATAGGTTAACAATAGATAACTTGGAAAAGGAAGAAAGAAGAGTTGAAGGTTGAGGAATGTGGGTTTTCCTTACAATCCCAAAATAGAAGAAGCCATTGGTATATTGATAGTGGATATTCAAAGCATATGAATGGATACAAAAAAATATTTGTAACATTAAATAAAGAAAAAGATGTGTCAGTCACGTTTTGCAATGATAACTCAACCAAAATTATAAGAAAATGCACAGTCAATCTTGGAAACAAAGATGTTTTGCTAGCAGATGTCCTACTTGTTGAAAATATGAAGAATAATTTGATAATTGTGAACCAAATGTTTGATCAACGAAAAAAAATATTATACAATTCAAAAGAATGTGAAATAAGGAAATAAGGATAATGAAAACTAGTGGAAACAACGACAAGGACTCCGAACAACATATACATCTTGGATGAGATCGAAGAAGAAAGATGTCTTTTGGGAAGAGAAGATGAGATTTGTATTTGGCATAGAAGAATGGGCCATATACACTTTGATAATATTTTCAAGATCAATAAGAAGCAAGTTGTAACAAAAAATCCAAAAATCACAAATCCAACAAATACTATGTGAAAGAACTGTCAGCATGGAAAATAAACAAAAGTTAAATTCAAGACAAAGGAATAGTCTACGAAAAAACCATTGGAGATTGTACAAAATGAGTCATGTGGGCCCATGAGAACAAAAGGAATAGATGGTGAGAAATAATTCATGCTACTCATTAATGACTACAACAGAATGACCTCAGTTTGATTCCTCAAGAAAAAAGTCAGAAGATTTAAAATGTTTCAAGGTATTCAAAGATCTGGTTGAAAATGAAGCTGATTTGAAAATCAAATTCCTAGGACTAGATAATGGACGTGAGTTTACTTCAAATGAATTTAGGGAATTATGTGAAAAACAAGGAATAAAATGATAATTATCAACAACTAAAACACCTTAAAAAAATGGAGTTTCTGAAAGGAAAAACAGAACTGTACAATTAATGGATAGAACCATCTTAAATGACTCCAAGCTAAGTGATATATTTTTGGGACAAGTAGTTCATACATATATTCATATCTTGAACAAATGATTGATCATAAGTAATAATGATAAGATTCCATATGAGTTATGGAAAGGAACATCAACCAATTTCAAGCACTTTAGATTTTTGGGAAGCAAGGGATACATAAGAAGGGAAGACAAGAAGATTGGAAAATTTTGATCCGGCATGGATGAAGGCATATTTTTTTGGTACTCATGCAAAAGAAATGCATATAAGTGCTACATTATAAGAATCAACAAGATAGTGGAAATAATCAATGCAAAATTTGATGAAACAGACTTTTTGAAAACCAAGAAGGAAAGAAAAAATTCAAACATGTTTGAAGAATAAGAAAATGAAGAACTAAATCAAGAAGATGAGGAGGAAGAAGAAGAACAACAAGAAGAGAAGCGGATAGAAGAAGAACAAGAAGAAAAAAACCAAAAATATTTTCAGGGACCTTGTAGGACACCTAACCATCGGGTTCAGAAGAACCATCTACCAGAAAAAATAATTGGAGACGAAAGTAATCGAGTAGAAACCAGAAGAACAAAGAAAACGCAAACACTTGAAAAAATGACATTTTTCATTACTATCCACGGTTGAACCAAGTAACTTTGAGAAATACAGAAATGATGAACATTGTATCAAGGATATGGAGGAAGAACTAAATCAAATAGATAAGAATGAGACATGGGAACTAGTTTAAAGATCAAAGTATGAAAATGTGATTGAGACAAAATGGGTCTTCATAAAAATGTTAAACGAAGATGAACATGTAACCAGAAACAAAGAAAGACTAGTGTGAAAAGGATATGCTCAAGTCGAAGGGATATATTTTGAACAAACCTTTTCTATCGTGTCTAGAATGGAAGAAACCAAAATTTAATTGGATTATTCATCCTCCAAAAGGATCAAATTGTATTAGATGGATGTATAATCAACTTTTATGTTGGACAGTTGACTTAGGTTGATGAACAGTTGGTTTGAGGTGCTGGTTGTCATTGATGTTAAACCTTGGAGAGTGATATTATATATTTATTTCAACCCTTAGAGATTGATTTCAACCCTTGGATAAGTCTGATAGTGGATTTTGGTAGCACAAAGGTAGGGGTAAGGGACCTGGGTTTTATTGAGGTATAAAGGCATGGAATTCAGTGAATATGTAGATAACACTATTCCATATGGACAGTACATGTAATGCCATTCTTGGTGATATTTGGAATGTCACATAAATCATCATGATTATATATTTATGGCCTTGTGAAGTTGGAGAACCCTCATGAGTTATTTAAAATCCCCTAAAAGGTCAAATAAGTCAATTTTTTTTAGAAACTCCTAGAAGAAGTTGGCTAGTCAAAGTGGGTGAAACTAGGATTTAATCATGGGTTAAGTTGTTGCAATAAGAAAATATTTAAAAATAAATTAGTTGCAACTAGAAGTGGAGATTTTACTATTTATGGATAAAGTGGTTGTAAGTGGACAAGTGGTTAGAAGTGGGCTAGCCCTAAAAGAAGTAAGTTGGGTAAAGTTAGTTGGAAGGTAACCTCTTGAAGAAGCAACTCGAAGAGTATAAATAAGAGAGAAAGGGTCTCCTATTAGCACCTATTGAGCACATTGAATATATATTATTGTGTAAGGTTTATTGCAGATTTTGATTGATACATATAAAGTTACGCAAGTATGAGGTAGCAAGAAGGGTTGATGGTTAAAGTTTTAGATTGACAGAAATACTGAAAAATCCCTAGTTTTTGAGGTGTGTGTGAGATGCAGTGGAAGATATCACATACATACGTGGGATGAAGGAGAACATGGCGCATATATTTGGGAAAATCCATGAAATCATGAGTTTTCGAGAGTGCTAGCTTATTAGACTCTGAAAGAAATTTCCTAGAAAGGTCTACAATGATTAGCTACAACATATCTATCTACAGGTTCAAAAGGTATGTCATATTCTTATGTGTAGTTGGATATTGTTTTCTACATGAAATATGGTTATGGGAGATTGATTATTTTCCCTAGAGAGGTTGTTGGTTGTATAGAACTTACTCTATGAGCTAGATCTACAAAAATACAATGTTGGTATGTATGGTAATTATCATTGGTACACCTTGTTGGTTTGAGTGTTAAGGCATATATTGTAATTATTGGTACATGGTTAAGCGGTTTTGTCATACATGGTTGAGGGATATTGGTTTTGTTGTGTTGGTAAAGTTACATGATGCATATCAGAGTGTGTTTTAGGTCTAGTCCATGTGCGGGTTATTACAATTGTTCATCATTGTAGACATATGTATGGAACATGACTAGAGAGACATAGATGCACTTGGTTAAGGGATATTTATGATGATGTATGCATAAGAAACAACTATATATTGGACATAGTGACAGGTGATAGGTTGATGTGATAAAGGAAACAAATATTCTGAGTTCACAAAGGTGAAAACCCTATCATTTTTAAGGTGTACACAGGATTCATTATAGACAAGAATCGTACATATGCAAGTTGTAGTATAGACAGGTCACATACATATGCGAGATACAACATAAATATGTCACGTAGTTGTTGGTTTTTGTTGATACAAACTGACTTCTGGTACAAGTTGATTACATGATATTGGCATAGGTTGGTTATAGGTGATTGGCCTAGATTGGTTCATGTTTACAGTGGTATATCTCACAACCACAGTGTGGTAGTGGTTCCATCATGTGACACTTATATTTGGGCGACATAATGGGGCAAGGCAAGGGGGTTGTAGCCTCCTTCCAGTTAATGTTGTAAAATCATGGAGTTGGAGCTTCCTTCAGGTTGGAGCCTGAGAAATACATGATTGTAGCCACCTTCCAGTTTTATCCAAAGAACATAGGGGGTTATACCCTCCTTCTGGTTGTAGCCAAATAATTGGGGAGTTGGAGCTTCCATCAAGTTGTATCCTAAGAAACTATGGGGTTGGATCCTTCTTCGAGTTGGATCTAGAGAATTGGAAGTTGGTGCTTTCTTGAATGTAATTCTTAAATACATATTAGAAATATATTTCATGGTTTTCTCTCGCATTGGGTTTCCTCATAAAGTACTGGTGTACTATGCATTTTGTTGATGTGTTTATTATTGGTTATTATGCACTGATGGATGTTAATATTATATGATTCAATAACATATTAATGATGAACTGATGAACATTGTTGAATAATTTAAATGAATATATATTGTGGTTAAAAAGGATTAATAAGTCGTATGATTTATCATTACT
>ML788409.1:147296-169517 GCA_009831015.1 Picea engelmannii
ATATATATATATATATATATATATATATATATATATATATATATAACTTATCTATCATACAAATATTAAGTCACACAACAACCCTTATATGGCTATCCTATTTATATCTTGCTATATCTCTCATAATGATCAACATATTAAAGTACATTCATGTGTAAGTTCTCATGCTATAATTATCATGACATCCTTAGATACTCAACAACAAAGTGAGATTCTATAAATTTGATTGTTACTTTAATATTCCTAATATACAGTAGCAAATGAAAATTCTAATATTTCCAAGAAAATAATAGCATGACAATAAATATATATAAATGGAACCTAGGAAACAGAAGGAACAACAAAGTTCCACCCATCCGTATAGAGGATCAGTCAACTTTAGTTGATCCAGTCACCCCCAAGCCTCATAATGAATCTGTAAGGATGAGAAGAGAAGCCTTCTTATCAACAATCCTTTGTATTTCTACAGTTTCCGAACACCTCAGTGCTCACAAAACAATTCTTGAGTTCTCTTGTCTTGAAAAAAAACTATTCCAGAGAGTCTTCCCTAGTTCCACATGCTAAGAAGCCTCTTGCCTCCTCACACAAGTCTATTTATCAGTTTGCCTATGTCTTAGTCTTTTTCCCAAAGATCTTTTTCCTCTTGGGAAATTTTTCATCTTGGAAATCCCTAATTTTCGGGGTGTGTCAATCATCCATATTCACTTCCGACACATGTCCTTTCATCCCCAGGGTTGGATTCATCTTATTCCCAACGCATGGATTCATAATCATTTTTTTAACTTGGATGTTCCTTTTGTTCCCTTATTAATTAAATACAAATCTTGTCTCTTACATCTGTCGAGTAAATCATGACACTTGGTAAGTCATTTTCTTTCACAATAATTAAATTATTAAAAGTCAAATTTTCATACAAATCCTAATTTCGAATTTTCCAGTTAAAAGATTTTTTTAACATGTCAAATAATTTATTTGAAGGAGTATTACACCACACCTTATAATTCAATAGAGCAATTGAAAAGATGAGAAGGAACACAAATTTTCCAATTAAAAGATTTTTTTAACATGTCAAATAATTTATTTGAAGGAGTATTACACCACACCTTATAATTCAATATAGCAATTGAAAAGATGAGAAGGAACAGACGAGGCCAACTATAGCGGCCATGACCATGTCCTTTGAGTGGGTTTCCATGGATTCATGGCCCATGTAATTCAATAGAGAAACTGAGGAGATGAGCAAAGAGGGAAGAGGCCAACCATGGATGTGATGGCCATGTCCATCGAATGTGTGGAAATGGATCCATGGCCCATGTAGCTCCA
This sequence comes from Picea engelmannii, assembly GCA_009831015.1. NCBI lineage: Eukaryota > Viridiplantae > Streptophyta > Pinopsida > Pinales > Pinaceae > Picea > Picea engelmannii. The sequence goes on from ML788409.1 coordinate 148,620, forward strand.
TATGTAAAGAGGAAAACGACAAACAAAATGAGGAGCTAGGGATGACTTTGCTTAATTTATTTTTATCACTTAGAATGAGGAGGTGGAGGCATGGGTTCTTTATCTATAAATATGTTTAATTTTTTTTGCATATTTAAAATTTTTATTTATTTCTTTTATATAACAAGTTTAAATTTTTTTTTTTATTTTTTATTTTTTATTATATATATAATTTTTTTTACTTATTTAAAAAAAAGCAATGAATAAAAATAATTAAGAAAAATTAAGAGGATAATTGTTGGGTGAACATAGTAATGGTTATAGATACATATTAACTCACTTGACCTATGGCCACCATTTCTTAAGTGATTTCTCATGACAAGAGAATGTAAAAGAATAAAAATACAACTACACGTAAATGTGTGTACATCTAAATAGAACTTATAATGCCTTAACCTTTACTAATGAACCTCACCTCACATTGTGATGCGAAATAAGAATAAAGGGATATGAGAATAGATTTGTTTAATGTTTTTTAATCACTTAGACTGAGGAGGTGGAGACATATGGGATCTTGAGCTTGACTCATCGATGGAAAATCTATCTTGAGACTCTTTCTCGCCCCGCCTAACATCTCTCATTCCTTTTCACACCCCTTTAGCGGCTTCACCTTTCTAATTACGTATTTTATTAGAAATGTGTCTTCTTTCTTGCTCTTCGCCGCCTACATCGACGGAACTTCTGAACTCAAGTCCAGATCTGCTTTGTCGCGTTCCTCCCCTTCTCCTTCGCTGACTAGACTCGTGCCCACTCCACTGTCGATGAAGAATGCTTTTCGGGCGTAGAAGCTTTCCTTAACTAAAGCATTCCCTTTCCCGCTTGACTCGAGCATTTCATTTCTTTACTTGACCGGACCAATTCATATATAATTTCTATTGAGAAGGATTCGCAATTGCATCACCCATTGTCTTTTCTACAAAGCCTTGTGTTGGCTTTTTATATTTTTTTTGCATTTTTTAAAATTATTTTATTTTATTTATTATTATTATTTAGTTGTTATATATATACAATTTTTTTTTACTTATTAAAAAATTGATTATTAAATGATGATTAATAATAATAAATAACATAAAAATAAAATAAAATAATTTAATAAGGGAATTGGTAAATTACTCATGTAGTTAATAATATATAATTAATCAATTTCTTTATGCTTATTTGACCTCTTGACTTATAAACACTTTCACTTAAATGATTATGCATAATAAGTAAATGTAAAATAAATCTATACCTTTACATACATATGTATAGGTATCAACAAAATTTATAGTTTCTTAACCTTTAGTAATAAACCTAATAAACCCCACCTTGCCATAGAGAATCACACCTTGCCCTAATAAACCCCACCTTGCCATAGAGAATCGCACCTTACCATAGAGAATCTTTATGCTTATTTGACCCCTTGACTTATAGACACTTTCACTTAAATGATTGTGCATGATAAGTAAATGTAAAAGAAACTTTACTTATAAACAAAACTTATAGTTTCTTAACCTTTAGTAATAAGCCCCACCTTGCTATAGAGAATCACTAGATATGAGAATCAATATTCTAATTTTTTTAAATTTCGAGCATCACTAGATATGAAAATCAATATTCTATTTTTTTTTAATTTCGAGCATCACTAGATATGAGAATCAATATTCTTAGGCAGGGTTTTGTTTAATTTTTTTTAATTTCTTAGAATGACGAGGTGGAGGCATTTGAGTTTCAGGTATGGTGAACCTTGTTTTTTACGAATGTGTTTTATTCTTTATTCTTTTAATTATTTTCTTTTCTTATTTATTATTATTATTATTATTATTATTATTTTGTTTTTTACGAATGTGTTTTATTCTTTATTCTTTTTTATTTTTATTTTTCTTTTCTTTATTATTATTATTATTATTTAGTTGTTATGTTTATATCTATAAGATGATTAATAATAATAATGATAGATAAAAAAAAAATTAAAAAAAAAAATTTAAGAGGGTAATTGGTGAGTACATGATATGGATTTTTTTAAGAATAAAATGAGATAAAAGCAATATGAGATAACAAATAAATTTAATGAAACTCAATTTCTATTAATAAACAAAATAGAAAAATAATATAGAACACAAATTGGCTAGAATGGTGGTAGCTTATTTCTCAAGAGAAAGAGATGTCGACTATGGTCATTTGTATAAAGATATCACAAGAGGCTGAACAAATGGTATTTTAGCATAAAGAAAGAATCCTAACAGTCCAAAATATTAACCCTAGGAGGAAAAACACCAAAAGGTTTATGGGCCCTCATGTGGTTAGTTAATACACCAACTTCCTTGGGTCACAACTTTTGCATGAAATCTCTATATGGGGTGCACAGTAGCTTATATGAAATATCTAATTGAGAAGTAAAATTTTAAATAGGATTTGACCAAGACAAGGTCATCCTTGACTCTCGGATCTCAAAAAAAAAAAATTAGGGCCTCAAAATGGACCTTAAAGTTTAACACCCAAAAATCATAGCAAAATGGCCAAGATAGATAACTATGATGATTCAGAGGAAAAGGTGGGTGGCCACTGATATCCACCTATATTAGTCCTTTCCCATTAGGACGCAATGCTCCTTATTGTAGATTTTAACCTTGTACAATTATGTACTGCAAACATATTTTAATTACAACAACATAAAATATACAATGGAAAATACGCATTACACATATATTTTTCCCCTGGAAATCTAGACCACGAAAACCAACATATTCTATATTCATTCACACATCATACATTTTTTACAATAAAATATACATATAGTAGCGAGTGGCATCCAAAACCCTAACCCAATGACCTGGATTAGTAAAAAACTATAATTCCTTAAATGGAAATAGAAAACCATCGACAAAAAACCATGTGCCAAAAAACCGCCCAACAATGGACACAAAAATCGAGGTGAAATGAAAAATGAGGAAAAGAAGGTTACACATTTCAAATAATATAACACATACACAACATTCTCCCCCTTGTTGTTTTTTTTGCATACACGGGGTTATAAGGTTACATAGTCAACAATCCAGGGAATCAATTCCAATATATCCTCTACACCAATAGAACTTCTTAGTGCTCACAAATATTTTTAATGAATATGCAACATTCTTCAAAGTGTCCACCTTCATCAACAACATTTTCTTTTATTCAACCATGTCTCTCACAAAGTGATATTGAACATCATTATGATTTGCCTTTGAATGATAAGTTAGGTTCTTCAGCAGAAAAATTTCACTCTGACTATCACAATCAATCCTCACAACTTGTTGTACCAACCCAATACCTAAACACAATATTTGTGACCATACTACTTTCTTTCTTACATGCATGGTTTCCATGTATTCATCTCATGTCGTTGAAATTTCCACTACAGACTATCTTTCTCTCATCCAACTAATTTCTCCTCCAAACAGGTTAAACACATACCCTCTTGTATATCTCCTATGATACAGATCTTTATCCAAGTATCCATACACAAATCCATGTATGTTCAACACTCTATCCAATCCTTCTCTTCCTTGGTAGCACAATCCATAACTAGCAGTGCCATGCAAATACCTGAAAACCTGCTTTATTGTTGTCCAATGCTCCTTCTTTGGTTTTGACATATACCTACTCAAAACTCCCACTGCATGTGCAATTTATGGTCTAGTACATACCATTGCATACATCAAACTTCCAATTGCACGTGCATATGGAATGCAAGATATGTCCTCCTCCACTTCATTTTTCTTAGGACACTTAACCACAAATAACTTTACACCAACAGGAATAGGGACCCTTACCGATTTACATTCCTGCATATTAAAACTTTGCAATATTGTCTCCACATATTTTCTCTGATTTAACTAGAGTTCCATTTTTTTTCTAATCTCTTTTAATTTCCATGCCCAAAATGAAATTTGCAGCACCAAGATCCTTCATGTCAAATTTAGAGGACAACTGAGTTTTCACATCCTAGATAATATCCTTGTTGTTTGCAATCAACAACATGTCATCCACATATAAGACCAAATAAATCAAATGATCACCAATTAATTTAAAATACACACAATGATCCCCTTTGCTTCTTATGAATCCAAGTCTCAACATATAAGTATCACATTTTTGATACCACATCCTTGGTGATTGTTTGAAACCATACATGGAATTTTTCATCTTGCAAACCAACTCCTTATTTCCATTCACAACAAAGCCTTTTGGCTGCTTCATATAGATTTCTTCTTCCAAATCCCCATTGTTGAGTTCATTTCCTGCTTTTGAAAATTCCCTCCCCTTTTCTATTCTCTCGAATTATTTTCTCCCTTTATTTTCCCTCTTCTACACTTAGCCATTTTTCCCCTTTCTTTTTTCCCACTTACTATCCCTTTCTAGTTCTACAATAAGTCACATTTTTAGAATGCGGGTTCCCAGGTTGGAGGACTTACAATTTCTCACCTCCATATATAACTTCACATCACGAGTCTGATCGATCGTTGTGTTGTCCCATACTTAGCAGATTCTACGAACGTGGGTTCTTGAGTTGACGAGATCATGTTTTCATGTTCTTATGTTTCGTGATAGACACATTGCACCAAAGAGTTTTGTGATCTACATTTTGATCCTCAGACTCCCCAAACTGCCTAATTGTCATTCCTATTACATGAGTCCATCCAACCGTCGTGTCATCCCATACTTAGCCAATTTAACACCTCATGCCACCACAGGCTCTTGGGTTCGCGGGTTCCTGGGTTCACAAAATTCTCAAATCACATACTACCCCCATCTGTCCCCTCCACCCTCGCACCTTTCCCAATGCACATTTACTATTATTTTAATGCTAATAACTTACCATACATGTTCGAAAGGATGGTTATTAATAAGAGAAAGGATCAAGGAGATCCCCTATTAAAACGCATTAAAACATGATTTACGAAGGATTATATTATCTCCCTCCAATGTTCATTCCTAACATAATTTGGATCAAGAGATTCTTCTCATCGAATTATGGAAACAACTCGACAACAATTTTGTGGAAATACACTGAATATTTTCTGGTGCGAGGATCAAATATTTCAGTGGTCTAGGGCATATTCCTATTATTCATCACCTTCTACTCAGAAGGAAATAATATTGACGTCTGGAATTGCACGCGCAGGTTGTGTCCCAAATTTTTTTTATTGTAAGGAGGTTGTCACTTGGTGCATTGAGAGATATATTCCAAGCCAACAGATCAATCCGTTTCGAGACCATTCCCCTGTATCTCTTTCACCTCATCTTTTCCATAAGATGTTGAGGCTTCCCGAGCCAACACTCACCTTCAATGGTAAAGATTGCAGGGAGTTCTTAAAAAATCATGACAATAGACTAAATCTCTTACCTAAATCTTTAGAAATCCCAACGACCATCCCCGAGGACATCACAAGATTGTCGATTGGGTCATTTAAAAATCCCTTCTGGGAAATTGCATGGAGTTTTACGAGGATAATAGGACAGGAAAACACAACCAATATCTCCCAAATGATTATTTACATTCTATAATTTACGTTCAAAGAACATGCCATCTTCGGTTGGGGTAAGTTGATTTCCGTTGAAATATATTCCCAATTGGCACAATACAAGAAGGATAAGGAATTATTCATGTCATGCTATATGGTTTTCAGAATAACACATTATTGTAAGTTCCCGAGATTATATGTGTGCAAGAAGGTAAACTGTGAATTCAACCCGATAACCTTTTGGTATTAAACATTGTGGAGACAGAAGGCCTCCCAATATTTTTATGAAGTTTTTAATGATTTTGTCTCAGTTTTTCAATATTTTTTGTTTGGAAAGAATGCTCCCTGGATGTCTAACTAGGCGAGTAAGTTCCTGGATAGGAAGGGGACACTAGAACAAATGGAAAATTATAACTTTATAAGAATTTTTTTATCCAAGGAAAATACTTCCTTCCTTCTGTGCCACATCTGTGACAAAATGTTTGTTGCTAAAATAGCAAGGTAGTACAACTATTGGTTTCATTTTTTCCATGAAAAGAGAAAAAATAAATTCATACCTCTTCCTTGGAAATTCAGGGATTTAAAATTCAGAAATATGAGAAATATTGATGAATTCACGGGCCCCTTCCATAGCCTCAATTTAAAATGTGTTGAAAAAGTAAAAGGGTTCGATCCTAGTGGTATTTTTGTAGAACTTATATTGGTTGTTGATTTCAACAATTATTTAATTAATACTATCCTAAATGAAGATGGAGACAATGCCTCAAGCACTCTCACTCATGACACTGATGACCTAGAGATGATACTCAACACCAATGAGTCATACAAGCAGAGAGGAAAAGGTTTGGATGAGAAAAATGCCCAATCCTCGACTGTCATGCCAAAGAGTACAACATCTTAGAGAAACGCTCCAGTGACCTACCAAAGTAAGAAAGTAACCCACAGTTCTTGAGGCAGAGGAGGAGATAAGAACCCTCCTTCTGGTATAATTGAAATTTCTCATAAACTTCCCTCGAGGAAGAAAAGAAAGAACATTGTGCAAGAAGTGGAGGGACCTCGAGAACAAAGTGATATCCACAACCTCTCCCTATAGGATATGGAACTCGAAATTGAGATCGAGAAAGTGTTCCCCAATTTCGACCAGCTAGAGAATATTGCTCATCAGAACCCTCATATGGAAATAATTGAGACCGAGACCTTCGACGAAGAAGATTCTTTTTCATTTTAGAGCGTTGTTTTTTACAACGAGTCCAAAAATTTGATTATTGAGAAAAGAGATGTAAAGAATAAGAAGGGGAAATATCCTTCATAGATTAACCTATGGAACATGTGGGTTTCCCAAATTTCCAAGATACACCGAGCAACTAGAGATGCTCTAGAAAATTCTATTGGAAGTGTTGAAGCAGAGAATGTCAGGTTAAAGGAGAAAATCAAAGAATTGGAGGAATATTTAATGCCCCTTTGAGCACTTGCTAGTCCTTTAGCAAGGATCGGGCCTACCACACCTGCGGAAAAATTAAAAGAATCAACAAGCCTTCTCACATCATCCAGAGGCTATGTGGAAAATAATGTCAAGAAAAGAATGGAATTAATAACATAGTCTTGGGATATTTCAAAGAGAATGGTATCTTTTGGAACGACAGCACAAACTTTTCATGAATATCTGTAGGAATATTTGAAAAATGAGGAAGGTTTCTACCTCGATGCAGTTTTACCATTTGGTGTTAAAGTTACTGATATGACAGAATTGACAAGAAGAGAGGAGGATCTCCCTTCTCCAAACCAAATAAAAGAACTGAACGCATGATGGAAGGAAAATGTTAAAAACCTTAACATTATTGTTCAAGCATGCATCTAGACCATAACCAGAAGAGAGGAATTATTCAAGAAACTAACTGAGATAGATCTAGTTGGTAACACCAGTGAGGTTCAAAACCCTAAATTGATACTCAACTCATTGTTCTTAACCAAGCAAGCATTTGATGAACAAGTTGATATCTTTAAAGGGTTATTATTTGAAAAATTCTACGACATTATTGAGTATGGTGAAGATGACGTGGAAAACTGGTTAGTTGATTATTCAATTAAAAATCAAGATATTGAAGAAGCTTTGTGAAACATTTCTATTTATCTAAGGGACTTGGAAGGTTAACTCTTCAATATAAACATCCGACATTAAATCAACATGGCACCAATGAGGAGCTACATCGAGGAGCGGTTTAAAAATGTTGTCAATAAGCTTAAAAATGAAGTGAAAAAGAAGGTTGAGACAGTACCAATAACCGCGAAGGAGAGCCATAAAAGGAAATCGGTGAGAAAGTGGAAAACCATGATATACCATCATATTAAGTTCATATTGATCACATATTTTTGTCTTTATCAAGCTCTTCATGCAATTACTCCACCTAAAGGTTTAACCGAAGATTGATAATTTCCTTTTTCTTCTTACGAGGTCTTGTTTTCTTCCGCTGCCCACTTTCTTCTTTATAAAAACTTCATTCTTATACATATTTTCTTTATGGTACGCAGGAGCCCCAATCCCAGTCGTTACGAAAACACATTTTAATTTTCGAGAATATGTATTGAACTATATATATTTTTTAGAAATTCCAAGAGAGTTATTTTGGGATCAATCTTGATTTTACTTTGTAACCATTTTTTTTGAATATAAAGTATTTGAGGTTGATCTATCATTATCTCCATTTTATCTTCCCATGTACTACTCAGTCAAAGTTCTCTTATGCATGAAGATCATTTTCTTTTAGTTTTTATGTGATCGGAAATATTTAACCCTACTATGATGGATGTGAGGAAGTTTTATTTATTTTCTTTAAATGTATAAATGTGTGGGTTTCCTGGTCCATTCTCAGGAAATCTCTTTTTAAAAGAAAAAATCTCTATTTTCCTTTTTCTATTATATTTGTTTTAATTTTTGTTGATGGACTTCTTATAAAATTCCCACACTCTATAAATCTCAGATAGAGGAGTACCACCTCTATAAAAACTCAGGAGGGTTTTCATCATCATGAGGTTGTTGTTTCGGGCCTAACAGATTCAAGAGTCAACAATTTTGGCAACCATACTGGGGACATGAACTGAAAATTCAGAACCTGGCCCAGCGTTTTAAAAATAATATATGACTTTACCCCAGGGTAAACAACCCCATTTAGAAATTGGATTGAATAATCAACGAAGCATTTTGCACCAATTTTATAATCTGGTAATATCAAAAAGCCTAGACTTGACAAGAGTTACAAGAGTCTTGACAGATCTTAGTCCAAGAAAAAGAAAGAGAAATTCTCCAAAGACAAAGGAGATAGGAACGACAAGATTAGAGAAATCAAAGAGTGGCTAGAGCAGCACAAGACCAAGGTTGAGATTGAAGTTGGACGAATTCATGGGAGCCATTACCCGAAGTAAAAGTAGGCTACACTTTGTCCTTAGAAGTGAAAGGTATGATCATGAAACCTCCTCAAAAATGGCAGCAAGAGATGAACCACCCCGAATTGATCATCATGAGGAGAGACAAGGAGGAAAACGAGACGCTGCAAGAAACCAATGAATTCCAGGGTTTGGAAATAGAAGGAGGGTGAGATATTTCCCTCTTCATCTCATGGGTGAACAACATGAACTCCTAATTCTACCTAAGTGAACCTTAAAGGAATTTATTGGATATGGGACAATCGATGCAAAGAGGCATCTGCATTTATTTCTTGACGTTTGTGACATCCACTGAGTTGAACATGATGATGTCATGGTGAGGTTATTTTTGCAAACTATATCAGAAAGAGATTATCAACGGTATACAACATTTCCTAGTAGATCTATTTTCTCTTTTAACAAACTTGAAGTTATGTTCCTAACTATGTTTCCCCCCCCACCAATTTCCTACCGTACTCTCCTCACAGACTTTACCTATATTGGAATGAGGAAGGACGAAAGTATACACAATTTTAATCTGAGGTTCAATAAGACCTTGAGTAGAATCCTATAAGACAAAAGACGAAACGACCCGATCATTCTTGGTTTCTATAAGAATTCAATTCCTTCGAATGTGAAATATGCCATTAGAACATCCCAAATGGATACTCTGGAAGAAGCAATGACTAAGGCTAATGAGATGGAAGAAGTTATGATTGAAACGGGCACCGACCCTGACATTATATTAGGAAGAGTAAAAAGGAATATGGGGGGATTTAATATTGATAATCAAGGAGCTCATAGCTCAAGAAAGAACAAAGAGTTTAAACCTAGAGAATCTCATAATCAAATGGCTAGAGGAGTATTTTTTAAAGGAACCATACCTGATATAAAGGTTGGTCTTACAACTCCACAAGAAACAAAGAAAATAATTGAGATTGTGTAGATGAATAAAACTATGAAACAGATGAAAAAAGAAATAACCAAGTTGAGAAGGTGAGATAATCACATGGAAAACCAAAGAATTCCAATTCTTAAACAAAGGAGGAACCTTGCCCCTGAAAAAGGAATCAGATTCGATAATACTGAAGACCCACCAAGACCAAGGGTTCCCAAACAACCGACTCCAAACACAGTTGTTTTGGATGATGTATGTGATGTGAAATTGACCAATCAATAAGGTTATTACTTACATTATGAATGCTCCAAGACATTGTATATGGATGGATGTGAGGCATGCATGTATTTATATGGAGAGGGAGAAAATGATCCTAACTTGCAAGAAAACGTTGCCCAGACAAGAGGATTTGTAAATAGACCAAAGAATAAAGTTGACTCTGACAAAGAAAAGGAAAAAAAAAAATAAAATGAAAATGAAAAAGGGTCGAATGAGTAGATGACAGTTGAAACCACAAGGAAACCCATAGAGAGAATATCAACTTAAATGATGTATAATGTCGTCGAATAATTAAATAAGTTGAGTACAAATTTTCCTTTTATGGAAGTGGTGAAGATTCCTCAGAAGAGGCAAAACATTTTTAAGTTGTTAGATTATCCCTCAGAAAGAAATGAAGTTGTTTTTACCACTCCAAAACATAACCAAAGCCCATCGACTGCTAAGTTGAGAGGTAAAGTTTTTCCCTTCTACATCTCAATTGAAAACAATGATGTTTCATTACATAATTGTTTAGTTGATACTGGTGAAACAAATAATATAATGCCACTCACTCTCATGGAAGCAATGGGAATGAGTTGCACTAAATATTATGAAACTGGCAAGATCATATATTCCATTTATTCTAGAAAAGTGTTGGAATACAAAAAAATAAATGGTTTTTATGCATGTATTACAACAACTCCCCATATCATCATAGTTTTTAATATTATTGTGGTAAACCTGCCTCCAACATATGGGGTTGTTCTAGGAAGAGATTTGATCTCCATTATCGGTGGATATATAATGAACGACGACATTTTTATGATGCTACCAGGAAAGGAGGGAGAAATGATTAAATTACCCTGAGATCCCAACAAACCTTTATCCTTCAATAAGGAGGATAATGAATTAATGGAAGAATTCATAGACATCGAGATCAAAAACTGTGTTATCTTGAACATGGAGAAGAATGAAACCTATAACGAGTTCAATGCTTGGAGGCACCAGAATGTGTATTTGAAGGATACTGGAGAATGTCATTCGATGGAGCATGTTCCAAATATGGGAACAAAGTTGGAATTTTTCTCATAAGCCCAGATAATATGACACATCCTCATGTTGTAAGACTAGAGTTTCCATTCATGAATAACGAGGAAAAATAGGAATCTTTAATCTAGGGTATGATCGTCACACAAGGAATGAAAATAGAACATCTCACTGTGACTAGAGATTCAGAGTTGGTCATCAACCAAATTACCCAAAAATACAAAATAAAAAAGGGAAGACTTAAACTGTATTTCAAAAGAGCTAATGAACTGATGGAATATTTCATCTCTTTAAATATTTCTTTCATTCCAAGGGATAAGAACCACAAGGCCAATTCACTAGCCTTGGAAGATTCACTATCAAATCCACATGATGTCCTCAGAAAAACATCTTTCTAGGTGGAAAGGGCCTTTAGTCCATCTCTGCCCAATAATATTGAGTAGGCAAGTGTTTGACAATGATGAATAATTGGATATGTTTTTGTTAAATGATGATGAGAAAGAAGATGATAAATTGATTATCCTCCACAAATAATTCATACAAGCCGCATATTTGTTGAAAAAAGACGATCATCCCAAGAATCTTCTTGAAGAAGTTTCAGTTCGAAAGGCGGAAGAGACAAGAAATGTCAATATTGGAATGGACTAGTCAGACCCGAAATATGTCAATTTGGGAGTCGATTTCCCCCCGAAGAAGTTGATCAATATGTTTCCTTGTTCAAGGAATATATTTATGTGTTTTAATGGACCTATGATGACTTAAAGGATTACAAAAAAATGATATTCCAGAATATCATTCCTTTGAGGGAAGAAGCCAAACCAGTGAAACAAAAAATAAGAATTATGAATCCCAAGTTGAAGCCTCTGGTAAAAATTGAGTTGGAAAATATGAAGAAGGCAAGGATAATCCACCCCATAAAACATTCATACTGGATTTGAAATCTAGTGATTGTTAGGAAGAATACTGAGGAAATCTGAATGTTTTTCGACTTTAGAGATCTTAACAAAGTGAGCATAAAAGATAATTTTTCTCTGCCCAATATAGAGTTTCTGCTACAACAAGTTAAAAGATCGGCATGCATGTCTATGTTGGATGGTTTCTCTGGATAAAATCAAGTTTTAGTGGTTGAGGAATATAGAGCAAAGACAATGTTTATCACGCAATGGGAAACATATGCATACACTAGAATGCCCTTCGGTTTGAAGAATGTTGGAGCCACATTCCAAAGGGTCATGGATCATGCATTCAATGGACTGATAGGAAATTTTATGGAAGATTACCAAGATGACTTGACTGTGAATCCAAGAAAAAGGGAAGATCACATCCATTATTTAATAAAATTATTTGAAAGATGTAGATTATACGACGTCTCTCTCAACCCAAATAAATTCTTGTTTGTTGTGACACAAGGAAAGATGTTGGGCCACATTGTATGCAAGGAAGGGATTTTCATTGAACCACAAAGAGTTAAAGAGATTAATAAACTCAACCCCTTGACATTCAAGAAGGGAGTTTATTCATTCTTTGGGAAAATTAATTTGATTCAAAGATTTGTTCCTGATTATGCAAGCATCGTAAAACCCATCAATTTGTTGTTGAAAAAAGAGAAGAGGTTCGAGTGGAAAAAATATACTCAGGAAGAATTCAACAATATCAAGGGGGCCATCACCACTACTCCTATCCTCATTAGTCCATATTTTCAAAGGTATTTTATTATCTATTAATTTTCCACAGAGGAAGTTGTCGCATCCATCCTCACTCAGAAAAATAGCAATGAAGAAGAGGTCCCCATACGTTTTATGAGAAACAATATACACGAATATGAGTTGAGGTATTCAGAACTTGAGAATTAGGCTTTGGCTCTTGTAAAAGGTGTGGCACACTTTCATAATTATATACTAAAATCTCATGTTATTTCCTACGTCGCCTCGTCCCCCGTCAGGATGCTTCTAATAAACAATTGAAAGAAGGGAAATGGGCCAACTGGTTAGAGAAAATTCAAGAGTATGATATCAATATCAAACCATTAAAGGAAATAAAAGTACAAGGATTATGCAATCTTATGGAGAATGGGGACTCAGTCGATGGGATGATTTCAATATCTGTCGGGGAACCATTAGTTGATTCAGAATGGTACATAGATATCATATTCTATTTAAGATCTGGGAAATTCCTTGTTACAATGAGTTCCAAGGAGCGAAGGACACTCAAGATGGATGTGAACCAATCTGTGTTGATTTCTGATATACTTTTCAAGACAAATTTTTATGGTATATTGTTGATATGCGTCGATGAGAATCAAGCTCCAATATTGATAAAACAATTCCACGAGGGAATATGCAGTGGACACTTTGCACCCACTGCAACTAATCACAAAATAGTCAGAGCAGGATTCTACTGGCCCTAAATATTTAGGGACACGTACGACATAATAAGGATATGTTTTTCATGCCAGTAGTTCTCAGGAAAAATGAAGAATGTTGCTATGCCTCTGCAACTGATTATGGTGGAACAACCATTTTCTCAATGGGGACTTGATGTGGTTGGGAAAAATAATTTGAAATGTAGCAAAGGTAACCTGTACATTATAGCAACTACTGATTATTTAACAAAATGGCCAGAAGCGGTGGCGTTGAAGAAGGTCGACGTTGAAGAATTGATTGAATTCCTCAAGGACAACATTATGTCGATGTTTCGTGTCCCTGATAAATTTATCACAGACAATGGTTCGATCTTCATTGTGTCAAAATACATGGAGTTTTGTGGACAATATTGGATCATCATGGGTCAATTTTCGAATGATTATCCAAAATGAAATGGCCTTGTTGAATCCACGAGCAAAACTCTTGTGCAGTTATTGAAGAAAATTGTTGACGAAAACTAGAGGAATTGGCATATGAAGCTGACATAAGCATTATAGGAAAGCAAGACAACCCCAGAGGATAGTACTGAGATGCTTCAGTATCTATTGGTTTATGGGAAAGAAGAAAAAATTACAATTAACCTCGAGCTTAATGATTTGGTATATGTGGTTAATACTGAAGATAAAGAAGACACTTCACCTATCGAAAAAAGGATGAATCAATTGTTGAAGCTGGAGAAAGAATGAATCAAAGCCCTGAATCAAAATTCTGAGAGGCAACACATCGTCAAAAAATATTTTGATCAAAGAACAACTATGAAGAATGTTTATAAGGGAGAACTGATACTGCTTTGGAACAAATCCAAGGAAAATCCATCCATGCACACGAAGTTCGAAGCACTCTGGATCGGACCCTAGGTCATCGAAGAGATATTAGGATTCAACTCATATATGCTCCAAGACATGAAAGGAAAAAGGTTAATGATTTATGTCAATGGGGAAACATCTGAAAGGTTTATTCTCCCAGCACTTTCTCATTCTCATTTTACATAATTTTATTTATGTTTGTGTATTCTTAATTTGACCCCATAATGGGAGAAAAATAGCAACGAAGAAGAGGTCCCCATACGTTTTATGAGAAAAAATATACATGAATATGAGTTGAGGTATTCAGAACTTGGGAATTAGGCTTTGGCTCTTGTAAAAGGTGTGGCACACTTTCATAATTATATACTAAAATCTCATGTTATTTCCTACGTCGCCTCGTCCCCCGTCAGGATGCTTCTAATAAACAATTGAAAGAAGGGAAATGGGCCAACTGGTTAGCGAAAATTCAAGAGTATGATATCAATATCAAACCATTAAAGGAAATAAAAGTACAAGGATTATGCAATCTTGTGGCGAATGGGGACTCAGTCGATGGGATGATTTCAATATCTATCGGGGAACCATTAGTTCATTCAGAATGGTACATAGATATCATATTCTAGTTAAGATCTGGGAAATTCCTTGTTACAATGAGTTCCAAGGAGCGAAGGACACTCAAGATGGATGTGAACCAATATGTGTTGATTTTTGATATACTTTTCAAGACAAATTTTTATGGTATATTGTTGATATGCGTCGATGAGAATCAAGTGCCAATATTGATAAAACAATTTCACGAGGGAATATGCAGTGGACACTTTGCACCCACTGCAACTAATCACAAAATAGTCAGAGAGGGATTCTACTGGCCCTGAATATTTAGGGACACGTACGGCATAATAAGGATATGTTTGTCATGCCAGTAGTTCTCAGGAAAAATGAAGAATGTTGTGATGCCTTTGCAACTGATTATGGTGGAACAACCATTTTCCCAATGGGGACATGATGTGGTTGGGCCAAATAATCTGAAATGTAGCAAAGGTAACCTGTACATTATAGCAACTACTGATTATTTAACAAAATGGACAAAAGCGGTGGCGTTGAAGAAGGTCGACGTTGAAGAATTGATTGAATTCCTTAAGGACAACATTATTTCGATGTTTCGTGTCCCTGATAAATTTATCACAGATAATGGTTCGATATTCATTGTGTCAAAATTCATGGAGTTTTGTGGACAATATTGGATCATCATGGGTCAATTTTCGAATGATTATCCAAAATGAAATGGCCTTGCTTAATCCACGAACAAAACTCTTGTGCAGTTATTGAAGAAAATGTTTGACGAAAACTAGAGGAATTGGCATATGAAGCTGACATAAGCATTATAGGAAAGCAAGACAACCCCAGAGGATAGTACTGGGATGCCTCAGTATCTATTGGTTTATGGGAAAGAAGAAAAAATTACAATTAACCTCGAGCTTATTGATTTGGTATATGTGGTTAATACTGAAGATAAAGAAGACACTTCACCTATCCAAAAAAGGATCAATCAATTGTTGAAGATGGAGAAAGAATGAATCAAAGCCCTGAATCAAAATTCTGAGAGGCAACACATCGTCAAAAAATATTTTGATCAAAGCACAACTATGAAGAATGTTTATAAGGGAGAACCGATACTGCTTTGGAACAAATCCAAGGAAAATACATCCATGCACATGAAGTTAGAAGCACTCTGGATCGGACCCTAGGTCATCGAAGAGATATTGGGATTCAACTCATATATGCTCCAAGACATGAAAGGAAAAAGGTTAATGATTTATGTCAATGGGGAAACATCTGAAAGGTTTATTCGCCTAGCACTTTCTCATTCTCATTTTACATAATTTTATTTATGTTTGTGTATTCTTAATCTAACCCCATAACCCAATGGGTGAAAGCACCTGGTCACGAGAGATTTTGGATACTTGACAACCCACAAGGGGTCATCATCCCACAGTTGGAACCTGTTGTTGAGTTCATTTGTCGCTTCTGAAAATTCCCTCCCCTTTTGTATTCTCCAAAATTATTTTCTCCCCTTCTTTTCCCTCTTCTACACTTACCTACTTTTCCCCTTTCTTTATTTATCCCTTACTATTCCTTTCTAGTTCTACACTTCGTCGCATTTTTAGACCACGGGTTCTTTGGTTGGAAGACATACAATTTCTCACCACCGTCTACAAATTCACATCACAACTTTGACGGACCGTTGTGCCATCACATACTTAGTTGATTCTACAATCACGGTTTCCTGGTTTGAAGGGATCGAGTTTTCATGCTCTCGTGTTCCGTGATAGACACGTTGCACCAAAGAGTTATGTGATCTAAATTTCGATCCCCAGACTCCCCAAACTACCTAAGTTTCATTCTGCCTAAATGATTCCATCCAACCACCTCGTACCACCGCAAGCTCTCGGGTTCACGGATTCCTGGGTTCACAAAAATCTCAATTCACATATTTCCCCCATCTGTCCCCTCCACCCTTAGACCTTTCCAAATGAAAATTTATTATGATTTTAATGCTAATAACTTACCATACAAGTTCAAAAGGGTGGTCATTAATAAGCGAAAGGCTCGAGGAGATCTCCTATTAAAACACATTAAAAATTATTTATAGAGGATTATATCATCTCCCTCCAGTGATCATTCCTAACATAATTTGGATCACGGGAACGTTCTCGTCGACTTATGGTAGAAACTCAATAATATTTTTATGGAGATACACTAAATATTTCGAGCGGGAGGATCATAGTTTTCAGTGGTCTAGGGAATATTCCTATTAATCATTTCCTTTTGCCCAGAACGAAATAATATGGGCGTCTGGAATTGCACGCGCAAGTTGTGTCATATAAGTTTTTTATTGTAAGGAGTTGGTCACCTGGTGTGTTGAGAGATATATTCTAAGTCAGCAAATCATTCAGTTGCAGGACCATTCCCCTGTCTCTTTGTCACCTTAGGTTTTTCGTAAAATTTTGAGGCTTCCCGAGCCAATGCTCACCTTCAAAGGTGAATATTGAAGGGAGTTCTTAAAAAAACATGAGAATGGACTGGACCTCTTACCTGAATTTCTAGAGAACCCAGTGGTCATCCCCAAGGACATCAAAAGATTGCAGGTTGGATCATTTAAAAATCCCTTCTCGAAAATTGCATGGCTTTTTATGAGGATAACAGGATAGGAAACCATGGCCAACATGTTTTGGAGGATTCTTTACATTCTACATTTTATGGTCAGAGAACAGACCATCTTCAATTGGGGTAAGTTGTTTTCCATTGGAATATCTTCCCAATTGGTGCAATTCAAGAAGGAGAAGAAATTATTCATGTCATCTTATTTCATTTTCACGATAGAGCATTGCTATCAATTCTCGATATTATCTTTGTGAAAAAAGGTAAACTGTGAATTTGACCTAGTAACCTTATGGTATCAAACATTATGGAGGAACAAGGCCTCCCAAAATTTTTATGAAGTTTTTAAGGATTTTGTCTCAGTTTTTAAAGATTTGTTCTTTCGAAAGAACGCTCCCTGGATGTTTGACCAGGAGAGTAAGTTCCTAGATAGGAAGGTAACACTAGAACAAATGGAAAATTATAACTTTATAATGGTTTTTGAATCCAAGGAAAATCCTTCCTTCCTTCCATGCCACATATCTAAAAAAATGTTTGTTGCTGAAATAGAAAGGCAATACAACTATTGGTTGCATTTTTTCCATGAAAAGAGAAAAGAACAATTCATACATCTTCCTTGGAAATTCGACAATTTCATATTAAAAAATATGAACAAGATTGATGAATTCATAGGCCACTTCCACAACCTCAATTTAAAATATGCTGAAAAAGTAAAAGGGTTCGACCCTAGTGGTATTTTTGTAGAACATCTATTGGCTGGTGGTTTCAACAATTATTTCACTAATACTATCATGAATGAAGAAAAATACCATTCCTCAATCACTCCCTCTCATGGCACCGACACCCTAGAGACAATACTAAACACCAATGAGTCATACAAGAATAGAGGAAAAGGTCTAGGTGAGAAAAATGCTCAATCCTTGACTATCACACCAAAGAGTACAACATCTCAGAGAAGTTCTCCAAACTTCTACCAAAGTAAAAAAGTAACCCTATAGTTATTCAGGTAGAGGAGGAGATAATAACTCTCCTTCCGGAAAAATTGAAAGTTCTCATAAACTTCCCTTGAGGAAGAAAATAAAAAACATTGTGCAAGAAGAGAAGGGACCTCGAGGAGGAAGTGATATCCACAACCTTTCCCTCAAGGATAGGGAACTCAAAATTGACATCAGGAAAGTGTTCTCGAACATTGACCAGCTAGACAACACTTCACACCAGAACCCTCATATGGAAATAATTGAGACCGGGACCTTCGACGAAGAAGTATTTTTCATTTCAGAGAACTTTTTTTGATAGCGAGTCCAAAAATTTGATTATCGATAAAAGAGATGTAAAGAATAAGAAGAGGAAATCTCATTCAGAGATTAACCTACGAAACTTACAGCCTTCCCAAATTTCCCAGATACACTAAGAAAATGGAGATTTCTAGATAATTCTATCGGATGCCTTGAAGCGAACCATGTCAGGATAAAGGAGAGAATCAAACAATTGGAGGAAACTTGAATTCCCCTTCTAGTACTTGCTATTCCTTTAGCAATGATCAGGCCTACCACACCCGCGGAAAAATTAAAATGATCAACAAGCCTTCTCACATCAGCCCGAGGCTATGTGGAAAAGAATATCAAGAAAAGAATGGAATTAATAACAGAGGCTTGGGAGATGTCAAAGAGCATAGTCTCTTTTGGAACGAGAGAACATGCTTTTCATGAATATATGCAGGCATATTTGAAAAATGAGGAGGGTTTCTACCTGAATGTGGTTGTACCATTTGGTGTTAAACTTACCAATATGACAGAATTGAGAAGAAGAGAGGAGGATCTCCCTTCTCCGAATCGGATAAGACAATTGAACTTATTTTGGAAGGGAAAGGTTAAAAACCTTAACATTATTGTTCAAGCATGCAACCAGGCCATACCTAGAAGAGAGGAATTATTCAAAATGATAAATTAGATAGATCTAGCTAGTAACATCAATGAGGTCCAAGACCCCAAATTGATACTCAACTCGTTGTTCTTAACCAAGCAAGCATTTGATTAAAAAGTTGAGATCTTTAAAGGGTTATCATTTGAAAAACTCTAAGACATTCTTGATTATGGTGAATATGACGTGGAAAACTGGGTAGCTGATTATTCGATTAAAAACCAAGATATTGAAGAAGATTTGTGCAAAATTTCTATTGATCTAAGGGACTTGTAAGGTGAACACTTCAATATAAAAATCCAGCATGAAATCAATGTGGTGTCAATGAGGATCTACATTGAGGAGTAGTTTTAAAAGGTTGTCAACAAGCTTACCAATGAAGGGAAAAGGACAGTCGAGACAGTTCCTGTAACCGCTGAGGAGAGCAATAAAAGGACATGAATGAGAAAGTGAAAAACCATGAGATACAATCATAGTAAGTTCATGTTGATCACATATTTATGTCTTTAATAAGATATTCATCTAGTTACTCCACCTCTTTAAATAGAAAGGTTTAACTGAAGAATAATAAAAAAAAAATCTTCTTACGAGGTCTTCCTCCCTTCCGCCGCCTACTTTCTTCTTTCTACGAAATTCATTCTTATACATATTTTCTTTATGGTCCATGGGATCCCCAATCCCAGTCCTTACAACAAGCACATTTTAATTTCAGAGAATATGTATTGAACTATATATATTTTTTAGAAATTCCAAGAGAGCTATTTTGGGAACAATCTCGACTGTACTTTGTAACCCAGTTTTTCTGAATATAAAGTATTTGAGGTTGATCTATCATTATCTCCATTTGATCTACCCATGTACTACTCTGTCAAAGTTCTCTTATTCATGCAGATCATTTTATTTTAGTTTTTATGTGATTAGAAATCTTTAACCCTACTATGATGGATGTCAGGAAGTTTTGTTTATTTTCTTTAAATGTATAAATGTCTGTGTTTCCTGGTCCATTCTCAAGAACTCTCTCTTTAAAAGAAGACAATTTTTTTTTTTTATTTTTTATTTTTTATTTTTTTTTTCTGTTATATCTTTTTTACTTTATGTTGATGGACTTCTTATAAAAGTCCCACATTATTTAAATCTCGGAGAGAGGAGTACAGCCTATATAAAAACGCAAGATGTTATGATGGATGTGAGGAAGCTCTATTTATTTGGTTTAAATGTATAAATGTGTGTGTTTCCTGGTCCATTCTAAGGAACTCTCTTTTTAAAAGAAAGTAATGTTTGTGTGTGTGTGTGTGTTATATTGTTAAGCCCTAATATTGGCTCATTACCACTTAATTGGGGCATATTAGATTAGTAATGTTATTTTATTTATGTCGGCTTTAGGCCATTAGTTGTGATTTAGATTAGTAATGTTATTTTATTTATGTCGGCTTTAGGCC
>ML788409.1:174692-188831 GCA_009831015.1 Picea engelmannii
TCTTGTACTTGAACATTTAAGTGGGGTAAAAGGAGGTTTCCCCCTCGAAGAGGCTTATTATCTGAAATTATCTCTTTTTCAAGGCGTTGAGTACTTTTCCTGAGGTTTTTCTATGCTATATTGCTGTTTGGTTCTTAACATATATATTTTTTACTTTATGTTGATGGAATTCTTATAAAGGTCCCACATTATTTAAATCTTGGAGAGAGGAGTACAACCTCTATAAAAACGCAGGAGGATTTGCATCCTCGTGATGCTGTCATTTTAGTCATAACATATTCAAGCTTCAACACCCATGTAGGAATTTTGTCTTTACATCCATTTGTTCTACTTAAAAAACAAATGAATCAATAACAAATAAAATAAATATAATAGAAGTTAACTTCTCAACAAGAGAAACAATATCACCAAAATCAATTCCCTGAACCTTGGAAAAACCCTTTTCTACTAACCAAACTTTGTATTTCTCCACTTTTCCTTCTGCATTCAACTTATTTTTAAATACCCTTTTTTTACCAATGAGATTTCTTCCATTCGGAAACTCCACTAGATCCCAAGAATCATTCTTATCCAAGGCTGCCATTTCTTCATCCATGGCCTTTTTCCAGAGTTTTCCATCCTCTAAATCCACTTCCTCCCTAATAGTTCTAGGATCATCATCAGTAATATACAAAGCAAAATTTGAACGAAAAATTAGGTGGAGTATACCTTTCCGGCTTCCTTCTTTCTTGAACCGATCTCCTGAATATTGGAGTATGTGGATATTCTTCTTCGTATACATGTTCTTTTGAAGAGTCTAATTCATCATCATTTAAATCAAACTCTATTTTCACTATTTCTTCCTTACTTGGTAGGAAATCTTGTTTGAAAACATATTTTATTTCTCCAAATACCACATCTTGTCTATACACAACCTTCTTATTTTTTGGGTTCCAAATCTTATAACCTTTAAGACCATGTTTTTACACAATAAATATACACTTTTCAACCTTCTTATCTATCTTAATCATGTTTTCCTTTGGAACATGAACATAGCCCTCACAACGAAATACCTTGATATGTGATAGAGAAGGTTTATTACCAGTCCATACCTCTTGCGGATTCTTGTCATCCAGTGCTAATGAGGGTGATCTCTTAACCAAGTAACATGCAGTACCAACTGCCTCTGCCCAAAATTATTTCCCTAACCTGGCACCATTGAGCATGCACCTTGATTTTTCCATCAACATCATGTTCATCCTTTATACAAATCCAATTTTTTGAGGTGTATATGGAGTATTCTTCTTCCTTTCTATACTGAACTTCTTATATAATTCTTCAAATTCATTCTCGTAGAACTCTCCACCATTATCTATCCTAGTCACCTTATTTCTTTTCTCTATTTGATTCCCAGTAAGAGCCTTAAATTATTTAAACCTATCAAAGACTTCATATTCCTGAGAAAATATATCCAAGTATTCCCTGAGAAGTGATCTATAAATGAGACATAGTACACATATTTTCCCAATGATGGAACTGACATAGGTCCAAACAAATCACTGTGAACTATATGTAAAATTCATTCTTCCCTCATTGCACTAGAGGGGAATCTTACTTGATTTTTCTTCCCATATACACAATTTTCACAAAAATTAAAATCCAGAGAGCAGTCTGACATACCTTCAACCATACCTTTACCATGTAGTAGTCGAAGACCCTTCTCTCCGATATTACCCAGTCTTTGATGCCACAAAATAAACTTTTATCCAGATACTATAGGAGTTCTTTCTTCTTCAACTCCAATATCAGGAACAATGGAACTATTACACCCATCACTAATAGTTCCTCCTTCCATATTATACAAAGTTCCAAACCAAATTCCCTTCAACAAAACAATTTTTCCTCAAACCATCCTGCAGGTTTCCTTTTCAAATATTTTTTTTTACCCCTGCATCGTCCATTTTACTTATAAAAATCAATTTTCTTCCCAATCCTAGGATGTGCAGAACACTGGGTAGTTTCTAATCTTTCCATATATGAGCCTCAACTTGACTTTTACTTGTCCTATGATTTTGGTTGTCAAGTCATCACCTAGGAAAAAATTACCTCCATCATACCTTTCATATTCACAGAACCACTCTCTGTGGGTAGTTATATGAAAGGATGCAATTGATTAAACCAACCATGCATCATGATATTCATGTGTGCTTCAAGAAGCCAGGTACACATCCTGTCCTTCTTCCTTGGAGGTGTTTTCTTCTGTAGAAGGAGCTTCTTGAGATCCCTTCTTTTTCTCAACTTTGGATCTACATTGCTTCTTGTAGTTCCCTTCTTTTTCAATTCTCCAGCATAACTTTAGAAACTTTCTAGGAGATTTAGATGTACCCTTAGACATAGATCTCCCACTCGAGTACTTAGATCTATTTCTTTCCTGGGAGATTCCTCTTGCAAATACTGCATATATGATTTGTCCTTCCATGTTGTTTTGTCTCATCTCCTCTGACAACAAGGATGATACCACTTCATTGAAATTCAAGGCACTTCTACTACTATCTATGGCTACAACCAGACTATCCCATGAGTCTGGTAAAGAGAAAAAAAAATGATACACTTATATTCATCTAAAATTTTAATATCAACATATACTAACTAACTTAACACAGTATTTAAGGCATTCAAATTCTCTACCACCGAGTCTCCATATATCATCCTCAGGTTATACAACTTATTTCTCAGGAATAGTTTATTTACTAGGGACTTAGGTTGATACAAATTCCCCAACATATCCCATAATTCCTTGGTTATAGCTTCCTCTAACACATTCAATAATATTGAATCTGAGAGACATAGCCATATTGTGCTCTTCTCCTTCCGATCCAACTTTTACCAGTCATATACTAAATTTCTTGTAGTTGCAGTACCTAGATCCATCATAATCCATTGATCTCTGCCCGCCAACAAATATTCCATCTTCTGCTTCCACAACTCAAAACGTTTCCCATTAAACTTCTCGATCTCCATTTTCAAAATTCTCACCATTTCTCTTCACCTGAAGAATTAGGATCGCAGATCTCCCACTATAATAAGGCTTATCACAGTCTCAAGCGAAACCCTTGACCACAAAGGTGTCCCCTTGAAGAAAATAATTGCTCTAATACCAAACATATATTTTAACCTTGTACAATTATTTACTACAAACATATTTTTAGTAAAAGAACATAAAGGATACAATGGAAAATACACACATTACATAGATATTTTTGCCATGGAAACCCAAACCGGGAAAACCAACATATTCTATATTCATTCACACATCATACATTGTTTACAATACATTATACATATATGATCCAATGGCATCCAATACCCTAACCCAATGACCTAGATTAGTGAACAACCCTAATTCCTTAACTGGAAATAGAAAACCATTGGTAAAAAACCATGTGTCGAAAAAACACCCAACAATGGAAACGAAAATCAAGGCAACACAAAAATGAGTCAAAAAAGGAGACACCCCTCTGAAACCCTCCAAGGGAGGTCCTAAACTCCCCCCTCAAACCCCCCTGCATGCCTGACACAACTTATAAGACACTAGATCTATTCATACAAATAATAGAACACATACCCAACACCTATTGCATCAAGTTCCCTTGGGAGATGGGGAAACTTTTATTGAATATAAACTTGTGTAATCCAATTTTCTTGTTGAAGTAGTTATCCTACATTGAAAACCAAATAGATTGTATATTTTTTTGGTGGTTTCCCTTCATTTTAGTGTATATGATCAGATCCAATGGATCCTATGCAATGCATTTAGGATTGAGTTTTGTAGGGGCCAATTCCTCAACAACCCCTCTAAGGTGTGCACTAGAGGTGGTAAATATGTTTGAAGTATCTCCACATTAAATATTGGTTCCAAGCCAAGGAAATGATGAATACTCAATTAAAAATCATTACCACCCACCACATTGGTGATGGTGTAAGGCACATATAGGAGTGGTATAGGCTTCCTATGGTGGCCTATGTGGAACTCTTTTGACAAGTGAAACCACACCTTGTCATGAAACAAAAACTTGTGAGGAACCTAATGTTGGTTGTGTCATTGCTTATACTTAGCATTAAAATTCTCCAATATATCATTAACCTATTGATGGAGGTGTTATATCTTTTCAATGAATTTGGATTCTTCATCTGCCTAGATCTTATTTTAGGAGGACTCTGTTGGGGAAGATATAATGATAATAGCTACATCAATGGGGGCCAATGGTTGGAACTCCAAGAACACCTAAAAAGGGATATGGACAATAGAGGTTTGAATGGATTTGTTATAGCTATGTTGAAAATATGGGAGGCTCTCATCCCATGTACATGCATTCTTATATTTGTACATGTGCAAGATATGAAAAATCATCATGTTGACCACCTCTATATTTTCATTTCTTTAACGATGAAAGGAAATTGATTTGGTCAACTCGGTGTCCATCATAGAACATAGGATTGACCAAAATTTGTTGAGGAACCTGTTGTCCCTAACTAAAATTATGGTCATTGGTAGCCCGAATTGAACACAAGCATGCAAAAAGAAGATTTTTGTAGTGGCCTTTCATGTGATACTCTTTTTACAGGGTGTGAAAATGGCCATCTTAAAGAATGAATCGACCACCACAAAAACACAATCGTGACCATTATTGGTGGATGGAAACACTCACATGTAATCCATGGAAACAAAATCCAAGGTATTTTCTGGTTCAAGGATATGAGTGTGCATCCTATATTTCTTTATGGATGACTTAGGGATGGCACAATAATTGCATGAATTTATGTACTAGCTAAAGTCATGTCAAATATTAGAACAATAAAAATTATTCTTAAGTAATACTATTATTTTCTCCACCCAAAAGTGCCTTGAAAACTGACTATAATGTGCCTCCCAAATTATCTTTTCATGCTAACTTTATGGAACAAAAAGATTATTGGGATATCACAAAAGAAGATCTTAGAGGTGGAAGTCCAAAACTTGTTTCTCAACACTCAAGGTTTGATAAGTAACAACGAAGATAGAGTCATTGATGTATAATTGTGACCACCTAGAGTTATCATTCCCACAGGAGTTAAGAAATCTGGCGAGGGCCACAACCAAGGGCCGATTGAGGAATTCAATAACACATTTGACACTTTCCTTCTTGTACTTAATATTCACGTGGAAGTTTTGTAGTTATGTGGATCGTTTCTGATGGCAGCAATTTCATAGATTTCCATATCTATATGTCAATTGCATAGGCTTATGATCATTGTGCATGATTCTTTCCTTGTCCATAATTTATTTCTTCCACTGTCAACATGCCTACATAATGGAGTACATCTCTTTTTCATAGGAAGGATACCTGGAAATAACATCAAACAATGTTTTACTATGATAGGAAATTGGATGTCCCTGCTGAGTGAGGATGACACAATAACATAGTTAGAGACATCTATATCGATCTCAAATGGATTTTTTAGATTTGGAAATGTGAGGAATCGTGCAAAATAGAGGCATTGTTTCAAATTGTCTTTATCTCCCCCCTTGGTCACTTGACTTAAGAGCCATCTCTATGAGAGAAAACCAACATGAACCTATGTTAGATGTTGGTGACACCCAAGAATCTGCAGAGATATGTCATAGTTGTTAGTATTGGCCAATTGGGAATGAATTGGATCTTGGAAAGGTCCACATTCACCCCATGTTCATCCATGATGTATCCTAGGTATCAAATTCTCTACATGTCGAATGGGCATTTCTCTAGGTTGGTTTATAACATTTGTTGTCGTAGGGTGTCTAAGACGTACTGAATGTGTTGCAGTTTCTCTACCCAGGTCTGAATGAAGATGAGGATGTCATTAAAATAGACTTCCACAAAAGGTTTTGTGAACAATTGCAAGATCTCATCCACCATCCTCATGAATTTCTCTATAGAAATAGTCAAGCCAAAAGGCATGACGAATCACTCAAAGAGGCCTTATTTAGATTTGAAGGTTTTGTTCTATACATTAGGTGGTTCTATTGGAACCTGCTCATATCTTGATTTCATATATATATATTTTTAATAACTTGGCATCCTTCAACTAATAAATAATATTCTCAATCTACGGGATTGGGTATCGATTCTTGATAGTGATTTCAAGGCTCTATAATAAATACAAAGCTTCCACACTCCATCCTTATTCTACACCAACATAATTGGGCTCCCATAAGTTGAGGAGATTGGTTGAATGTTTCCTTTGAGTATTCTTTCATGAATTTGAAACTTTATTTCCTCATTCTCCCAAACGTAACATCTCTATACTGGGCCATTGGGAAATGGAGAAAAATGTATCAAGCCAATGGAATGTTTGAATTGAAAGTGAAAAGGCACCCCTCTAGGTGAAGTGAAGAGGTATATGGATTCATCTACATGATTTTCCACTTGTTTATACTATGCAGAGAGACACTATGTTTAATTTTTGGTGGTTATAGTGACCTCCCATTCCCCTTTTGAACAAACCATGAGGAGGAAACCATTTGTGGTCTATGATATTACTTTTCGACATCAGGTTTTCGATATTAATGAAATTTCAATAGTCAAAAATACCTCGGGTACTCTATAGGGCTAACCCCCTAGAGTGATAATGACACTACAAGGTCAAGACTAAAAAAGAAGATGATTTTTCCACATATAACTCACCTTAAAATAACATCTCAAACTTTTAGTGGGGAAACATCACATAGTAACTCATATTTGAAGGGCTTGATGTTGTAGGATATGTGGCACTACTAGTTGACACAAATTTCGTGTCCCTGGCTCAACCAACCAATTGTGTATGATTGGGGGGGTGGCATCATCAACAAATTCAATCTCTTCATGACCTTGGCTGAAATCAAGTTATTGTAGCTCCTTATATAAACAATGAATGTAGTGGTCTTCCCTTCACCCACATTTGTGAATGGAAGTGGTGCTCCCCTTCCCCAATATCCTCTTACTCGTTGGGTTGAATATTTTTGATTGAGATGGTAGCACAAGGTTCCACATCGAAAATCCACTTCCCCTTATCCTTCTTTGAATTAGAGTCCAAGTCAGGGTGCAACTCATTTTATTTAATATCTACCAACAATTATTATTCTCAGTAGAATTCATCAGTGTTATGCCAAGGGATTTTGTGGAAATCACACCATTTTATAGTGTCCTTCTTCTTCTTCCCATTACCCTTATTTTCCTTTTGGCTTGGAAACTTTTCCCTGAGGTTTTTCATCCTTAATTTGTTCCTTTTTTTGTGATTTAGGGCCACCTTTTCCGTTCTTTTGTTGTTGTGGATTTGTAGAGCCAAACTCTTTCTTAATCCACTACTTAAATTTCTTCTTCATTTTGATAGTATATCCATAAGTGGATCCCAGTAAAAATATGTCTAAGAAATAACTCTTTCTTAATCCACTACTTAAATTTCTTCTTTATTTTGATAGTATATCGATAAGTGGCTCCCAGTGAAAATATGTCTAAGAAATACATCTCTATTTGTATGTACCTCTGTATGCCACTATGGTAGATTAGAAACAAGTGTCGCTTAGATTCACGAACACCTAGATTTGAGCATAAGTTATGGAATATGTTAGTGTAATTTAACATTGTCTAGTCTCTTTCCCGACATAGAGTCTTCCATATTGTGTATTGGTCATCATCCAAAGACCTCTTGAGTGGGTCCTATCTCGAATTTGATACAATAATCTTTGTTATGTCTCTCCTAGTAACATTTTCACCAAGTTTTGACATTCGGGAGGGATTTAATGAGAACGAACGTGATATTTTCAGTGTCAAAATTATTTTTAACAAAGTAATACCCTTCTAATATATTCAACCATATCTCCAAATAATATGCATATTTATAGCCTTAAAGTAATGGGATATGAAAGTTATGTTTCACCTTGAACGTTGTCACAACCTGTATATGGTCGCTTGTTGAAGGTACCTCACCTACCATTGATAGTCATTGAAGGATCTAGGTGAATTTGTCCATCATCTCATTCTACTGTCACATGAGGAATTCATCGAGAAACATTTTGACAAGATATCCTACTCCATCATCTCTCTTTTCTTCCACCATGGGAGGTTTCTTGGGATAGTGAGAGCGATTTTCCCCATGTGAAACTAGCTCGACACACAACTCTCTACACCCTGACCTTATCGGGGAAATGCACTAAGAAATAACAAGGAGAAGACTACTATGATATCATTGATCCATATTATTTTGAAAAAAAGATAAGATAAAAACAAAATTATAGTATAGAATAGATAAATACAATCAAACCCAATTTATATCAATGAACAAAATCACAAAATACTATAGAACACAAACAAGCTAGAATGGTGGTAGCTTATCTCTTAAGAGAAAGAGATGTTGGCTACACTAATTTGCAAAAATATATCACAAGAGGACAAAAGAATGTCCTTTTAACATAAACATAGATCCCTAATGGTCTAAAACCATAACCCTAGAAGGTGAAATGATAAAAGGTTTGTGGGCCCTGAGGTGGTTAGTTGATACGCAAACTTCCAATGGGTGCAAATTTTGCATAAAGTCTTCAATTCGGGTGCACAATAGCTCATTGGAAATATCTAAACATGAAGTAAAATTATTGGTACGACTACAATAGTTGATGGCCACCCCTATCCCCTGAATGTCCAAAAAACATCATTTAAGGCCTCAAAATAGACCTAAATGTTTAGGACCCAAAAATGGCCAAGATGGAGAACTGTGATGAGTTAGTGGAAGAGGTGGGTGGCCACCGATATCCACCTAAATCAGTGCACTTTTTTGCGTAGTTGAAAAAGTAAAGGAGATGGTATGGTAAATAAGAAAACTAAAAGTAAAGGAGATGGTATGGTAACTAAGAAAAATTATCAAGTTATAGATAGTTATTTGACCCTATGTACTTATATCCACCTTTCCTTAAGTGATTTCTCATTATAAGTTAATGTAATAGAAACTTAAAGCTATTGATACATATGTGTGTGCATATAAATGAACTAATAGCGCCTTAAACATTACTATTGAACCTTGTGTTATGATGGTCAATCATGGTATTTGAGAAACAATATGATTAGGAAACATGGAAATATTGTTTGGGGAATTCTACAACAATGGTTGTTGATGTTGGCACTACTTTCAGTATCATTTGAGATATATCTCATATTCCACTCTCTAGAGTCTATAAATGAGATGCTAAAACGATTCCTAGTAGTGGGTATGGAAGTGGTTCCCTCACAATTTTTTGAGGGTTACAACCTAGAAGTTTCGAGGAACTCGAAGTGAGGACCTCTTCCCAAGGACATTACAAGGGAACTTTAAAAAATCAAGTTGTCAAAGTTTTTTGGGGGTCATGCAAGAGAATGTGCTAGCATATGGTTGAAGTACATGACAAGTTACTTTTCACTAAGAGATAATACCTCCACCTCAAAATCCAAAACAATCATCTTATCGATTCAAAGTATTTCCTTTAATTGGTGGGGAAACCTATGGAAACAATTACAACTCACTTTGTACACTCAAAGAAACTATCTTATTGCATATACAAAGAGAAACAAGTAGGATCCATTCATGCTTTGGTTTAGGGAGGTCGAATAATGAAGGAATATATATAATATTCATGGAACTAGTTAATTTTGTCTCATACATTGATGTCTATCAACATTAGGAAGATTTCCTTACATATTCGTTGAATCATAATATAATGGTCCTTGTGTGAATATGGAAATGATATTCAATTGTGGAAACAATTTAAAATGCCCATTATGCAAAAGAACTTTTGGATATCAAAGGGGATAAAATAGGGAGTATGATATTTTCCATTCCATAGTAATTGGGATTTGTGTGGAAAGCCCCTCAGGCCTTCTCCATTGAGGAAATTTGAGGCCACCTCCCTAGAGAAATAGAGATTCACTTAGAGTTGTTGTGAAAAGTGTTTCAAGAGAATAAAGTGTGACATTTCAAGCATCATTATGGACTCATGCAAGTCCAAGGAATTCACGAGGAAATATTAGTAGGGGTAAGGGTTCCAGGGGAAGGAACTCATCTTAGAGGTCTCCACAATACGACATTCAAATTCCACTCCACATTACTTTTTATGGGTGTGGGGGACTGCATTACTAGTGTGATTTCACTCTGTCATAATCTAACACCGTGCATAGTGAAGGGAAGTTTTCAATGGGGAAGGTAGGTAACAACCACCAATTCAATGAAGAAATTAGTAACCAATTGGCCAAACATCAACCCACTATCCTTGAGTCATCAAGTAAAATAAAGAATGTTAACATTAAAATATTATTTAATCATATTGCAACATATAGTTATATTTCACCATATGCATTTAAAAAATGTGTGTTGGCATCCCATGGGCATGAGGACTTTAAATAATCTTAGATGGCTCTTATGGTAAAGAAAGTAGTGGGACCCTGTATTGAGAAATGTTTTGTAAGACTAGGGGTGTGTACAATTAGGTTAAAAGTATACATCACTTCCATGGGGACTTATGATATAACTATTGGTATGAAATAGTTAGAATATCATTAAGGTTTCATAGAATATTTCAAGAAAAATTGATTTATTTAGATGATGAGGGAAGGTCAATTGAGATCCAAATTTTTAAGAATAATGTGTCTATATATTTCATCTCGATGATCAATTTAATTAAATGTTTCTTGAGGAAAGGATGTTTATTGTATATATTAGAGATGGTAAGTGGTGGAAAGGGACCCTTTTTTTATTAATACCAAATCTTATCATAATTCAAGGATTTTTTCCGAAATATTTTCCAAGGTTACCAATTGAGAGGAAAATAGACTTCACTATCAATCTAAAACCTTATGTGTTGGAAAGTTAGTTTTCATTGATGTCAACCATAGATTTCAACCCTAGAATAAGTACAATAGATGGTTTTATTTGGAGAAGTATATAAAGTGGTCCTCTTATGGTGTAGCTATAAGAATGTCCCTAATGGGAAGATGCTTTTAATAAGTCTACAAGAAGACTTATAAATATAACTAAGTCGTGGAGTGGTTGAGAATCCCCAATAGTTTGATCTTGAACACAAAAGTTGTCTGAGGAAAATGAGGTCGAAGGGCATGACACATGCATGGAAAACCATCATGGATGGATAGTGTTCATCATTTAATTTCCAATGGTATGTGGTACATCACGTGATTCCTCATGGTTAAGGAGATATGTTGTCTTGAAGATGGAAGCCCCAAATTATGGTTAGGAAGCCCTAAATAGTTGTAACAAGCAGTGATAAGTCAACTCCAAATTAATTAAAAGAAGAAAAGTTGTTGCAAACCAGATGCCAGCCCCATTTCAATGAATATTAAAATAAATGTTAAGGATATTGTTGGTAAATTTGGCCCCAATGGAATAATCATTAAAAAATTAAATTGAATTTTATTTAGGTCAAGTTGTCCCTCACAAGAGGGTGACAGATCTAGTATAAATAAAGCCCCTAGGAGTTCATTTGATACATAAAATCATGTGATTTTTATCTGAGTCAACCAAGTATATCTGAGGAGAATTTCATAGAGAAGATGAAGTGAAGAAGGGCGAAATTCCAAGTGAGGATGAAGTCTTGTGATAATGTGTTATAAGGTGTCCTGAGAAAAACAATCACAACTTCTTCATAGAGGATCCAAATTTTGTGAGACCAATTGCATTGGAAAGAGTAAAGTCGTTAGTATGTTTTGTGAAAGTTTCAGAACCATATATTAAATATTCAGTGAGTGGCATGATAGACAATTTCCCTCTCAAGAATAGGCCATAATTCAGCAAGGTATGCCATTTTCGCTATAACTGCTTTTTAGAAACGATTTAAGGAGTGAAACTTGGAGGCATTTTAGAGAAGGTATTAAGGAATATTGGGTACAAGTTTCAGACATTTTTTTATTGTAGGTATGTATTTATTCTTGTTGAAAGTTATGGTTTGTGACTAATCCAAAAATTATTCCCACGAGTCTATGGTAATGTTTGAACAATGTTACCAGATTAACGAGAACTCTGACCTCAACAAAAAAACTCTAGCCCTTAAAGACCACATTTTTACATAAAAACATGAAAATAAACTCCCAAATCAAAAAGTGGTGCTACTGGTAGCACCATTTTTCTAACCAAGTCAAAACTACAAATTTTTTTAAGCATGGCCTTAAAAAATCAAATTGTTTCTCAGAAAAACTTTAAAATCAAACCCCAACTCAAAATATGGTGCTACTGGTAGCACCATTTATTCTATCTGGGTAAAAATAACAATGTTTTTCAAGCATGTCCTTAAAAAATCAAATAGTTGTTTAGAAAACCTTAAAATAAACACCTAAATAAAAGAGCAATGCTAACTAAATCAAATGTTTTTATTAAACATTAAAATTATAGCTAATTAAGGTCTAATTGAAACTCTAGCCTTGACAAAAAATCCCTATCCAAATAAAAAATTCAAGATTGGATCCTAAATGCTCACTTGAAAATTTATTTACTATTATTTTTTAATTTACATTAAAAATTAAATAAAGGGAAGGAGAAAAACTTCACAATTTTTTTTAGTGAAGAAAAAGACACATTTAAAATACTATATTGAAAACCTAAATTAAAAAAAAGGTGAAAAAAAAACATGAAAAAAAAAAGAAAAAAAAGAGAAAAAAACTTACAAGTACCTAAAAACAACTTAAAAAAGAAACAAAATTCAAAAAACTATTCAAAAATATATAAAAATATATTCAAAAATACTAAAACTCCCTAACTAAAACTTTTTTTTTAAAACATTTAAAATAGAAAATTTTATAAAAACAAACTAAAATCAACTACATATCTAACTATATATAGTTATAACTATAACTATATATTATATAATTATATAATGACGATGATGATGATTAACGTCCACAAAGACCAAATTGGTCTATTAGACCTTAAGAGGGTAAGTGATTACTTGTGATTCTTTATAATTTTGTTTCTGTGCTCGAAAATCATTAAGAGAAGCCTTGCAAGATCACCATAATTTTGTTGAGTTAAGAGGTTAGGAAGGTTGGTAGTGTGATAAATATTTTGAAAATGAGATCTAATATGGGTATAGGCTAGACAATATAAGAGAAAGTGGTTTTCATCTTCAACCTTTTTAGTGTCACAAAGGTGACACACTCTTTCATCCCATGGTGTTTTAGGAATTGACCAACGCCCAGTTTCATTATGGAGCTCGTGAGAATTTGTTCTTATCTTAGAAATGCTTATTGTTTTCTTTACGCTTGGCAAAATAGATAGATAATTTTGATCTTCTAGATTAGGGTTGATTACATCTTTATAATACCGTAATTTTCTTTTTTCCTCTAACTCTTTATCACACCACATTTTCTCCTTAACTTTTGATTTGACGTTTTTTTAATAGTATCTTTATTCTGCAAAAAGGTTTCTTCCATGATTCCCCAGTAGTTTAACCAAGATCGGGCGTCTTTATGCCATCCTCGCTTGAGTCGATGGTGGTTATGACTTGATTTTGAAGAAATTTTAGGTAGCCTCTTGTCTTTCATGTTGTTTAACTTGTTCTTATACATTAGGTCTCTAGTCATAGCCATGCTCTCAATGGGGGAGGACATGTTTTTAAGAGAAAGATGGGATAAGGTGTATTTCCTTTAATTTTGAGATTATAGGTTATAAAATTCTTTTGTGTTTGCTCTATCTTTTGTACAACTATATAATATATGGTTATATAATCGCCATCAATATATAACCATATACATATATAGTATATGGTTATATATTAAATAACTATATATATATTTGTAGTATAACTTATTATAAACCATATATATACAACCGTATATTATATGGTTATATATTTTATAACTATATATTTGTAGTATAACTTTTTTTAAGTTTTTTATCATATTTTATATTTTGATTGTTTTTTTATTTTTTAATATAAATTTTAATTTCAATTGTAAATTGTAATTTTTAGTTTTTTAAAGTGTTATTTTTTTTTTTATAACATTTTGTATTAAATTTTATATTTTAGATTTATTAATTTTGTTTTTTAATATATATTTCTCTTTTTATGTTTTTTTAATCATTTTAAAGTTTTTTTTGTTCACACCTTTGTTTTTTAATTTTTTTAATTTTTAT
>ML788409.1:192090-207173 GCA_009831015.1 Picea engelmannii
TGATCCTTCAAGAAGCAGTCTAACTACTGGAAGGTAGATCATGGATTTCACTAGGAATGCAGTGCCAATGTTTGATGGTTAGAATGATTAGAACTATGAGATATGGAGACAAATAATGAAAACATTTTTATAGGCACAAAGATTTGACATTTGACAATCAATTGTTGCAGGATACATCGCTTTAAAGAAACCAAAGACTATAGCCAAGAAAGAATGGAAGAGGAACAAAAAAATAGCAATGGATTTCATCCAAGAAGGATTACCTGATTGGATAAAAGAGAAAGTGGGAAAATGTTCATCAGACAAATAAATTTGGGATAAGGTATATAATATCTATTTTAAGAAATATCCTCTTATTGCAGATCCAAAGCATGCTAATCAAAATAAAGAAGATGTTGAAGTTGAACGAGAAGAAATATGTTCATCATGTTAGATAGATTCAGAAGAAGAAGGTTGTGAATAAGGCATAGTGGATTTTGAGGCTGAACTAATTAGTTCTTTAAGTGAGCTAAATTGTAACGGCCCCATCGTTACAACAACAAATAGTGATGTAAAATATATATACATATACATATACATATACATATACATATACATATACATATACATATACATATACATATACATATACATATACATATATATATATATATATATATATATATTCATTAGGATATTAAATTTGACCACATAATGAATAGAAACACCATCGACACATCATCCTAATTAATAACGACTCATAATCAATGCATTAGCATAATTAATAACGACACCTATTCAATACATCATTTTAATAATTAACGAAACATAATAAACACATCATCAAAATAAATAATGACATGAAATCAATGCATTTCCATAATTAATAGTGACATATAATCAACACATATCATAAGTAGCGACGCAAAATCAAGACATTGCGATCAACTGAAGCAAGATACTAAAAATTGTTCAACGATGTCACTGAATATTAAAGGAAAATACCCACCCAACCTATCCTGCATGGTTAGGACCTCCAAGACTGATTTTGATTGAGTTTGAGCACTTAAGGTCTTAGGACTGGTGATTGTTCTAAGGAACAATGAAGTATCTAAATCCCAAAGCCTAACATCAACCACAATCGAAATAAGATCATTAATCTTCACCTAGTCATCAATTATTCATGGCGCAATAATATATTATATTGTACTTATCATTTTTGAAGCAAAAAAGAGTGCAAATGAATAAAAGGATATTCCATAAATATTAATAAATCAATAGCGTAAATACAATCTCAGTCTCATGTACCTTAACTATACATATTCATATTAAGGAATTTTAATGATACCTCCATTGACCATACAAAATAAGTGGTTACTAAGAAAAAATAAGCACACACACACACACACATATGTAAATCTCATTGATTAATAAGAAACCATCGATCGATTAACAATTTTATACCCAAACAAGATAAATCTCATTTCACAGAAAGGTTCTAATGACGGAAGGTTTCCCTTTTTACATAACAATATGAATCATAATTTACTGCTACAAATCGTCAATATAACACTATACAATATAAAATTTATGAACACCATTAACAACTTTTAAGTATAAAATATTTCTATCAGAAATAACTACTAATTATTTAGTATTGTGACCAAGAAAAATTGATAGGTGAATATGTCCTTCAATCTGAAACTTGCATCGATATCCTTTCCTTTCTCCTTTCTTGTAATCCAAAACTTTACTGGTACTCTAGGGGTACTCTTCTTCCCCCTTATCCTCCCGAGCCACAAAGGGGACACGCACACAAAACTAGAAATCCTCTAGCTCCAAGCTTGCCTCGCAAGGTAGAGCTACCACTGTCTTGTCAGACAGTTGGATTAGGTTGATGGACAGTTGGTATGGATTTTCGATTGTCATTGACGTCAACCATTGGAGAGTGATATTGTAGATTTATGTCAACCCTTATTGATTGATGTCAACCCTTGGAGAAACTCTAGTAACAAATTCTAGTAGCACAAAGGTTTAGGTAATGGACCCAAGTTAGTTTGATGTATAATGGTATGACTTTTAATATATTTGAAGGTAATACTATTCTATATTACATGTCATTCCATTTCTGGTGGTATGTAGAAAATCACATAACTCCTCATGGTTAGATATTTATGGCCATGTGAATATGGAGAACCCAGGTTTGGGTAATGGACCCAAGTTTGTTTGATGGATATTGGTACAAGTTTTGATATATTTGCAGGCAAGAATATTCTATATGGATAGTACATGTCATGCCATTTCCAGTGGTATGTGGAACATCACATAACTCATCATGGTTAGATAGTTATGGCCATGTGAAGTTGGAGAATCCTCATGAGTCATCTAGAAGCCCCCAAAACTCAAAGTAGTCAAAGTGTTTGCAAAGAAGAAATTATTTAAATAATAAAGTGAACTAATGAGTATACTATAAATCAAAGTGGACACAAAATAAATTGTTTAAATAATAAATTTAATGGAGAAATTACTAAGTGGACAAGTGGTTAAAAGTGGGTTAACCCTAAAATAAGGAAAGTGGGTTAAGATGATTAAAAGGTAACCACTTGAGGAAGCTACATGAAAGTATAAATAAGAGGCAAGGCTCTCTCATTTTAATAACACTTGAGAATATTGAATATATACAAGTGACTGAGGTAACCAAAGGATATTTAAGCCTAATTTCAGAGGGAAGGTGAAGTAAAGAAGGCCAAAATTTAAGGGAGGACAAATTCTTTTGATGATGTTTTCTAAGGTATCTTATTTACAGGTCATCTCACGATTGTCACAATAACGTTTTTTCTAGAATGATTCAGAACATGAAATTGGGAGGCCATTGAGGAAACATATACAAGTAGCCGTGGTACAAATTCCATCTTGTGGTTCATCGTATTTTTGGATTTACATGTCCTGGAAAACAGGGTTTGTGGCTAGTCCTGAAACTAATCTAAAACAAATATTTTGGGTAAAAACATCATAACTTCTTCATAATAGATCCAAATTCAGTAAGACAAAATGTATTGGTTATATTATATTCTTTAGTAATTTTTGTACAATATTCAGATCCATACAACAAATATTCTGTGCGAGGCACGCTCTACAATTTTTCTCTCTAGAATAAGCCAGAATTAAACAAGGTATGACATTTTTTCTATAACTCCTTTTCAGAGAGGTTCCAAGTAGTGACACGTGGAGGAATTTCATAAAACACACTGAAGAACATTGTGTACTATTTTAATATCTTTATACATTACAAGTACATAGTTATGATTATTTCAAGTTAGGGTCATTGACTAATCCAAAACTAGTCATGTGAGACTAAAGTAAAGTTTGATGAAAATTCTAGTCTCTTGTTGTTAAAGTTAAGGAAGGTTTGCAGGTATGTGATCATATACACCAGGTCTATTATAGAGCTACAAATCATATTTGGATGATTAAATTGATGAGGGATTTTGGTTGAGGGACATGTTGGGTACGTGGTTGAGACAATTAGTTGATGAGTTGCAACATACATGAGATGTATAGTTGATGATGTTGGTACATATTGATTAGTAGTTGATACATGATAGGTACATAATTGGTATATGGTTGGAGGCACTTGTTAGTATTATTGTTGACACATGGTTTATGGATGATGTAGCATACTTGTATTGGTATATTATTAGAAGCACATATTGATCTTGGTGATGATTATGAGTTGTTGTGTTATGCTTTGTTGATGCACATATTTAAGAGTTGTCTTGGTGATTAATCTTGATGAGTAGATTTGATTTGGTTGATAACATTGATGAGACGGGTTGTTGTGATAGGTTGTTTGGACAAGTTGTTGTGACAGGTTATTCATACAGGTTTGCTGCATGGTTGATGCACTCGTTGATGGTACAGGTTGAGGTATAGTTTGGTGCATGGTTGATGCACTTGTTTATGGTACAGGTTGATTACAAGTTGTTTGTTACATGTTGGTGCATGGTTGATGCACTTGTTTATGGTACAGGTTGATTACATGTTGATTACAGGTTGATGCATGGTTGATGCATGGTTCAGGTTATTGGTATAGTTTTTTTGATGCAGGTTGATTTCTACAAGTTTACATCAGTATATCTCACAATGATAGTGTGACATTGGTTCCATCATTCTACTTATATGTCAGGGTGGTTGGACGGGGAAAGGATAGGTGGTTGTAGCCACCTTCTAATTGTAGCCAGAGAACATAGGGGGTTGTATCATCCTTCTAGTTGTATCCAAATAATTGAGGAGTTGGAGATTCCCTCAGGTTGTAGCCTAAGAAACTAGGAGGCTCGAGCCTCCTTCCAGTTGTAGCTGAAAAACAAAGGAAGTTGATGCTTCCAATGAATGTAATTCTTAAATACATATTAAAAAAAAACATTTCTTGGTTTTCTCTCACTTTGGGTTTCCACGCAAAACACTGGCGTACTATGTATGTGTGTGATTTATCAATTTTTCATTGTTTATATACTCTACAACTACTGTATGATGATGCAGGAGCATCATCAGTTTCGTCAGTGAGAACATGTGGCAGGAAATTTCGGCGCTCAAGAATATTTTTGGAATCTCAAAAGTCATGAGTTATTGTGAATCCTTTGAGGAGTTGATGAAGAACATAAGATCAAATGATTGGAGGTTGAATGATCATGAGAAATCAGGAAGTTTCACTCTGATTCTTGACTATAACTAAACTTAGGTAGTAGTTAGCATTTTCAGTTTTTGAGGTAGATGAGTAGTCGGGGGAAACCCTAAGGACCCTATAAGATAAATAGGGTTTTGTATGCCCAAATGAGGCTGCTGCGAGTTAGTAGGAATTTATGAGTAAGTTGTTGTTTTGATATTAGTTGTAGCCATTTACTTTTGATTAAATACAAAAGAGGAAAATTGACCCAAATGGATAGTACTGTTACTGTTTGCAATTCTCTATTATTGAGTTTTCATAAATGAATGAATTTCATTATGAATGGACAAAATTGTGAATGTTAGTATAAGCTTCAATTGTTTCACTTATCTTGAGTGAGTGCAAGGTGTGCACACAGAATGTAAGGAGTGTGTTGACGAGATTTGTTTCGATCCCGAAGCTCAGAAGAGATAGTACAAAAATTTTCCTTTGCAAGGAGTGCAAAGCGATTGCTGCAAGGTGTGCATAGTCACCCACAAGAACCAAGTCTTGCATAAGAATCTGTTGCAAAGAGTGCACAGATACAGTATTCGAATAAGTGTCGAATGGACTCCATAAGATTCAAAGTCATGAAATGCGAAGTCCTGAATTGATCACAGTCATTAATCAAAGGAAAGATCTAGACAATCGATATAGCACCATCGCGATCTCGGATATCAGGATAACAAACGTAAGGAGACTCCCAAATTTGTGAAACGCGAAATCATGATTTGATCGCAGTCGTCGATTGAAGGAGCATCGTGGACCATAGATCTAATCATATCGGGATTTCCCAATACGCGAAGTCCCGATGCAGTTGAGAGTTGAGCCATGGGTCATGACCGGAGGTCACGTCGAGGGAAGATAAGGGAGGAAATAATACACGCTAGGATCCGGTCATAGTTTTGGAGGTCGAGAAAATCAGGGTGATTCACATGTAAAGACCCGATGCGCAAATTCACGAAAGGCCTTGGGTTAGGCCTGTGGTAATAGCCAGTGATCAAATGAAGGAAACTCATGCCTAGCACTTGTTTGAACAGGCTGAGTTACCCATAGGACCTGTGGATATTTCATGATGATTCCAGCAAGGAATCAAAGAGTTGTTCCAGCTCAAAGATTGAGAAGATCCAGTGACCAGGAGGTCAGCACACCCTGCTGAGGTGGGGGCACTACATCAAGTGGTACTAGAGATAAAAAAATAAATTGCATAATGCAGACAAAAGAATGACGGTGAAAGAATAAAGTCTGATACCATCAGGTGGTATCAGAGATGAATTTTTTCTTGCAGAAAGAAAGAAAAGGAGAGAAGACAAAAGAACTCAAATTTGTACTCTATGTGTGACAGACAGTTGACACAATGTCATCGAGGAGACGAGGAGAGAAACCTTTAGCCAATCATTTTTTAGAAATGGATATGAGAGAACTTCGTGCAAGGATAGAAGTGATGGAGGCAGCATAAAGAAGAGCACCTAATATTGGAGACATCATCGATGCATAGAGCGAGGAAGTTGTGGGCGAGAATGTTGTCAAAGAAGTTGCATGAGAGAAAGTTATCGAAGAATGATTTCTAAGGGAAGTTATTATATTGGGAGCTAGAGCCAAGATAGAGGTGTCAATCTATGAAGGCAATTTAGATGTTGAAGAGCTGCTGGATTGGATAAGATCCATGGATAAATATTTCGACTATGAAGATGTCGATGAAGAGAAAAGGGTGAGACATGTTGTCACAAGACTCAACGGACATGCAACACTGTAGTGGGATGAACTATAGGCTAAGAGAAGAAGCAAAGGAAAACAAAAGATAAAGAATTGGGACAAATTGGTAGACAATTTGAAAGCTAAATTCATGCCCAAATATTATCAGATCAGTTTGTTCAGGAAATTGTAGAACCTGAGACAGAAATACATGAAAGTTAAAGAGTACACAGAGGAGTTTTATAGGCTTAACATTAAAACTGGACAAAGGGAAAGAGATGAATAAAATTTGTTTGGATATATAAATGGCTTGAGGTATGAAATCCAGGATGAGATCATTATGATATTAGTAAGGAAAACGAAAGATGCTTATCAGTTTTCATTGAAGGCAGAGGAGAAGTTGGCTAGAAAACAAAGCCAATCAGGCAGAGGTCAAATCCAAGTCTTGAACAAAGGCAAGGGAGTTTCCCATGACAAGGCACAAAAATCCAAAGATGATACTGAGAAACCACATAGTCACTCTGAAAGAGGAGGAAGTTCCTGAGGAAGACAAGATGGTGGAAGAAGTTCTTCTAGATGAAGAGGAAGAGGCAGAGGAGGACAAGTGAGATGTTACACCTATTGAAAGGCACGACATAAGTCTTGGGAATGTCCCTAGATAAATAAATAAGGAGAAGGTGAAGCTCACATTTCGGAAGCACAGAGAAGGAATGTTGAAGCAGAAGGAGCAGAGGATGGAATATCCCTGATGTTGAAAAAAGTTCTCTTAAAACTAGAGGTAGAAGTTAAGAAGCCAGTGCAGAGAAACAGTCTCTTTAGAATAGCTTGCAAGACTAAAGACAAAGTATGCAAGGTGATAATTGATAGTGGGACCACTGACAACTTAGTATCCACGGAGATGGTGGAGAAGTTGGAGTTAGAGACAAATGCACACCTGAAGACATACAAAGTCTCATGGTTTTCGAAAGGACACCAGGTAATGGTTACTAAACAATGCTTGGTTGAATTTAAGATAGGAAGATATAGAGATGAATTCCTATGTGATGTAATTCCCATGGATGTATGCCATATTTTTTTGGGAAGACCTTGGAAGTTTGATAGGACTGCCATTCATGATGGGAGGAATAATACATACACCTTGGATAAGAGTGGTAGGACACACATGTTGTTTCCAATAGAGGAGAAGAAAGTGAAAGAGGAAGGAAACACAAGAATACTTCTCATGAGTGGGAAGGAACTCCTGAAAGAAGTCAAGAAAGGATAGGAGATGTAGTTTTGTGTAGTGAGGAAACCTAGATTTGTCCTTACAAGTACCACAATGGATGATTTACCTGAAGAAGTTTGGGAATTGTTAGATAATTTTGCTGACATAGTGGTGGATGATCTGCCTAACTCATTGTCACTCATCAGAAGTATCATCCATCTTATTGAATTGATACCAAGAGAAAGTCTACTAAAAAAAGCAGTGTACAGACTGACACCTCAGGAGAATGAGGAAGTAAAGAACCAAGTCTAGGAATTGTTAGACAAGGTTTTGGTCAGAGAGAACTTGAGTCCATGAGAAGTGCCAACTCTGTTGATTCCAAAGAAAGATGGAGGATGGATAATGTGTACAAGCTCAAGAGCCATTAACAAGATCACCATCAGGTATATATTTCCTTTGCCAAGAATGGATGATTTAATGGACTGTTTAAGTGGAGCAAATTTATTTTCTAAAATAGATTTGAAAAGTGGATATCACCAGATAAGAATGAGAGAAGGTGATGAATGGAAAACAACATTTAAGACAAATGAAGGTTTATACGAATGGCTTGTTATGCCATTTGGCTTAACAAATGCCCGGAGTACTTTTATGAGGTTAATGAATGAAATATTGAAAGACTTCGTTGGAAAGTTTGTGGTTATGTATCTAGATGATATACTAATCTTTAGCAAGACTAAAGAGTATCATTTGAGACACCTACACTAGTGATGAGGATACTACAACAAGAAAAGTTGTTGATAAACTTGAATACATCCTCTTTTATGAAGACATATTTCATTTACTTGGGTTTTGTAATCTCTTCAAATGAACTGAAGATGGATCCAAAAACATTGAGAGAGATCATAGAATGGCCATCACCAAGAAGCATGTTTGAGGTAAGAAGCTTCCATGGATTATCAAGTTTCTATAAGAAGTTCATCAAAGACTTCAGTGGAAGTTGTTCACGAATGATGGATACAATGAAGAAGAAGCACAAGTATTTTAAGTGGACAAAGGAGGCCGAGAGAAGATTCAATATACTGAAGGAGAAAATAACATAACGACCAATTCTGGTCTTGTCGAATTTTGAAAAGACATTTTAAGTGAGATGCAATGCAAGTGGAGTTGCAATTAGAGACGTTTTGAGCCACGATAATAGACCGATTGCCTATTTCAGTGAGAAGCTGAATGAGAGTAAGAGAAAATACTCCACATGTGATAAGGAATTTTATGCCATAATTCAAGCCCCGAAGAAGTGGATACATAACCTTGTCCAACAAGAATTTGTCTTGTATAGCGATAACCAAGCTTTACAATTCATAACCAGATGGGAAAAATTGAATCAGAGGCATGCAAAGTGGATTGAGTTTATGCAGAATTTTACTTTTCTCATAAAACATATTGTTGGGAATGATAACAAAGTTCATGATTCCTTGAGAAAGAGATGTTTGATTCTGCAAGAATTTCAGGTGGATACTTTTGGGTTTGAACACCTTAAGGAAATGTACAGTGATGATCCATATTTCAAGGAAGCATACAAAGCATGTGAGAATCCTGTGCTGAGAGATAGGAGCTAGTGGGAAGAGTACATTATTCAAGAGGGATTGTTGTTTAAGGGAAATCAAATATGCATACCAAAATGTTCAATGAGGCACAAAATTTTGAAGGAAAAGCATAGTGGATGATTGGTTGGACATTTCAGCCATGGTAAAACATTCGCACAATT
This sequence comes from Picea engelmannii, assembly GCA_009831015.1. Classification (NCBI taxonomy): domain Eukaryota; kingdom Viridiplantae; phylum Streptophyta; class Pinopsida; order Pinales; family Pinaceae; genus Picea; species Picea engelmannii. The sequence goes on from ML788409.1 coordinate 201,436, forward strand.
GAGAAATTCATACTATTGGCTAGGTATGAGGAAAAAAGTGGTGAAATTTGTGAACAAATGTAGAATCTTCCACCATGCAAAAGGAAAAATATAGAAGATTGGACTGTATCAACCATTACCGATATCAGAAAGGCCTTGGGATGTGATAAGCATGGATTTTGTGTTAGGACTGCCAAGGATGAAAAGAGGATTTGATTCCATATTTGTGGTGGTGGATATATTTTCAAAGATGGAACATTTTATCCCATGCTAGAATCCCAGTGATGCAACCCATGTTGCAAATCTATTTTGCAAGGAAGTTGTGAAACTTCACGGCCTACCCAGAAGCATTGTCTCAGACAGAGACACAAAATTTGTTGGTCACTTGTGGAGAACACCGTGGAAGAAGTTGGGGATGGATATGTCCTTCAAATCATCTTATCATCCTTAAACATATGTACAAACTAAGGTGGTAAGAAAAAGTTTGGGAAACTTGTTGAGGATTCCAGTCAATGAGCATCATAAACAGTGTGATCATATTCTTCCACAAGAAGAATCTTCATACAATGAATCGCCAAACAGAAGCACTAGAAAGAGCCCATTCCAGATATTGTATGGAATGCAACCCAGGTGAGTATCTAAGTTGAGATACTTGGGATAGAGTGAGATCAGAAGCGTTGGAGCCAAATATTTTGTTGTAGGAATGCATAAGCTCCATAGCCAGATCAAAGGAGAATTGTAGAACTCTAGCTGAGTGTATAAGAATAGAGTTGATCAACACACAAAGAACTTCAATTTGAGGTGGGAGATCAGGTTCTGACACATATCAGGAAATAAAGGTTCCTTAGGGGAACATATAACAAGTTAAAAATGAAGAAGATCGGACCATGTAAGATCTTGAGGAAGTTTGATGGAAATTCCTATGAGATTGAGCTTCTAGATGATGTGGGCATATCACCCATATTCAATGTTTTAGACCTGTATCCTTACAGGAAGGATGACACAGAGCGATCAGATGATCAAGATAAGATTCAGTGGGAGAAACAAATGCCTATAATAGAAAAACCACAAATGGATAAGATCATTGATCAAAGAATTGGAAAAAAGACCAGGAGGAAGACCTATTTTGAATATCTTTCCAAGTGGAAGGGATGCCCAATAGAAGATGCAAGTTGGGAAAATGAAGTTGAAATCCAGAAGCATGGAAATTTGGTGCAAGAGCTCATGGATAGGAGACCATGAATTTTTTTCCAGGGGGAGTATGATGCAGGAGCATCTTCAGCATCGTCAGCGAGCACATGTGGAAAGAAAGTTCAGCGCTCAAGAATCATTTTGAAATCTCAATCGCCAGGAGTTACTGCGAATCCTTTGGGGAGTTGATGAATAACAAAAGATCAAATGATTGGAGGTTTAATGATCATGAGAGATTACGGAGTTTCAATTGGATTCTTAAGTGTAACTAAACTTAGGTAGCAGTTAGGGTTTTCAGTCTTTGAGGTAGATGAGTAGTTGGGCGGAACCCTAAGGACACTCTAAGATAAATAGAGGTTTGTATGCCCAAATGAGGCTACTGCGAGTTAGTATGAATTTATGAGTTAAGTTAATATTTTGATATTAGTTGTATCCATTTACTTTTGAATGAATACAACAAAGGAAAATTGACCCAAATGGATAGTATTGTTACTGTTTTCAATTCTCTGTTATTGAGTTTTCATAAATGAATGAATTTCATTATGAATGGACAAAATTGAGATTGTTAGTATAAGTTTCAATTGTTTCTCTTTTGTTGAGTGAGTGCAAGGTGTGCACGCAGAATGCAAGGAGTGCGTTGACGAGATTTTTTTCGATCTCGAAGCTCAAGAGAGATAGTACAAAACTTTTGATTTGCAAGGAGTGGAAATCTACTATTGCAAGGTGTGCATAGTCACACGCAAGAGCCAAGTCTTGTGTAATAATATGTTGCAAAGAGTGCACAGATCTAGGATTCAGTTAAGTGTCGAAGGGACTCCATAAGAGTCAAAGTCATGAAACGCAAAGTCCTGACTTGATCACAGCCATTGATCAAAGGAAATATCTAGATCGTCTATCTAGCACCATCGTGATCTCTTATATCGGGAGAACGGAGGTAAGGATACTCCCAAATTCATGAAACACAAAATCACAATTTGATCATGTAGTCTTCGATCGAAGGAGGAGCATGGACCGTAGATATAATCATATCAGGAGTTCTCGATACACGAAGTCCCGACGCACTTGAGATTTGAGCCCTAGGTCATGACCGGAGGTCACATCGAGGGAAGATAAGGGAGGAACTAATACATGCTAGGGTCATGTCGGATTTTCGAAATTCGTGAAAATCAGGTTGATTCACATGTAAAGACCCGATGTGTGAAATTGCAAAACACCTTGGGTTAGGCTTGTGGTCCCAGTCATTGATCACGTGAAGGAAAATCACACCTAGCGCTTGCTCGCGTGGGATGAGTTACCCATATGACCTATGGATATTTAGTGAGGATTCCAACAAGGAATCAACGAGTTGTTTCATCTCGAAGATTGAGAAGATCCAGTGATCAGGAGGTCAGAAAACCTTGTTGAGGTGGGGGCACTGCATCATATGATAATGATACATTGATATAAAACTTTCATTTTATGGTGAAAAATGATTAAATTTCTCTATTACTGATTCACCCCCCCCTCTCAATAATCCAACATCTCTCTCAAGCTGGGTAGCCCAACTCTCACAAGTAAAACAAGTAAAAACTAATTCGACAGCAGAACTTTACCAATAACCAGTGTTGTCCTCTTTCCCATATAGACCATTTTCTTTATAGGAATTTCCTCATTAACACATCCCCACTTACACAATTAATTTTCTTTTTAATTAATTAAATTAGAATTGTTCCTCCTCACACTTGTCACCCTCTCCCCATGTTGCAAAAGTAATTGCATATTTTAATTTAATTAAAAGTCAATTTCCCTCACATTTCCCAAATGCACTCCTAAAACTGCTCCTAGTGGTATCTTTATTCCACATATTCTCATTTAATGACTAAAGCATTACTAAATATGAGTTAAATTAAAATGGGATTCTTCTTCTAGTTAGACTAGTGGTAGCTAGACTCTAGATACCATTCTATGCGTACACATTCTCTCAGCTTTATTCCTTTCTTATCTTAAATTCCAATTTGGTATTTTCTTGCACATATGTGTATTAAATCAAATCTTTAGGTTTACTTCATTTTACTTAATTATTAAATTGATTTACCTGATGCCTTTTTAATTTAGTTAACAACTTAGTTTGGTCTCCTTACAAGAACTTCGACTTAGGATTATTTTTTTTGAATAGGCTTAGATTTCCATATGGGATTTTAAAATTAATAAATTAATTAATTAAATCCGGCAAGGCCTAAAGATTTTCAATTTTTAATTATTCTCTCAAGGTTTTCTAGGCCACCTAGATTCATTGACTCAAGTTTTATTTACGCGATGTGAACGTCAAGACACACTCTTTTCTCCAAGGGTGTCACTCGCCTTTGAGTGGATTTGATATTTTTCCAACCCTTGGAGTCAACAGTCCATTTGTGTGACCTTGTGAGAGACTAAGGGATTCTAGGGAATAAGGGCCCTTCCTTATTGTGCACCCATTAGAATATTCGAGAGTGATTGTCTCATTATACCCTCACGACATCGCAAACCTCTCTAACTAGGTAATCGTTAATCTACAATTCGAGCCATGGCGAGAGTGCTAGTAGGATGTGACAGGGACGCTGCCACACCTCTCCCTCAATATTTGTCTTTTTTGCATGGCCCCTTTACTCCTTATGTCTCTTAGATTATCAAGCATTCATCATTCTGCATCGATTGAGGAAACATTGTCAATGATCCATATATAAAATTATATTATAATCGATCATATCTCACATATGCATAAATGAAATACTCAAACCAATACAATCCACTTCCTGACTGAATTTGGAGTCCAAGGAGGTCCACTGATGTCATCAACATCCACAATCTGTCAAGTTTCCTACACACTCACGGAAATCTTGTCAATACATATATATCAATTAATTTTAATCACAATCATCAACATCATCATAAAATCCTTAAGCGAAACAGATAACCATTTACTATAAATGGATCACTTGCACGCAAGTTTCCTCAAAGAATAAGTCAATAACATGTTCTTGCAAGAGTCAAATGCTACATATGGCCCCTCTTGTTTTAAACTTCGTCCCGAATTTGTCGAGTATATAAAATGAAATAATAAAAGTATCTGACAATATCTATATGTCTGATCTATCAAATAATTAAGGACAATTCTAATGCATATCATGTGTGTCCTCTCAGGTAGTCGAGTGTTGACTATAATTGACCCACTAGACCTTGACCTGATCGACTATTCGACACCATAGCTATCGAATGAAATGGTACATAATGCGTATTGTCTCGACTGGGAGTGCACCCTCATCCGACACCTTTAAATAACTTATGTCAATCACATGTGTAGGATCAGTAACATAATGTCTCAAAATAGATACATGAAATACATCGTGCATATGCCTCAAAGAATCAGGAAAGGCTATTCGACAGGTCATGGGTCCTTTATTTTACACAACTTCAAAGGTTACCACAAACCTAGGAGATAGTTTAGAACCCTTTCCAAACTTGATCGAACTCTTGTGCAGTTTCACCCACAAGAAAACTCAGTATCCAACTTCGTAACTGCGGTAAATGCAATGTGCATCAACATAACTCTTTTGTCGATATTTCACCTCTTTAATACTTTGTCTTATCGATTTCAATTGTTCATACATTTCCTGGATTTCTTCTGGTCCTACGAGGACTCTATCCTCAATTTGATCCCAGCTAAATGGTGTCTGACATGTTCTCCCACAAATAAACTCAAATGGAGCCATCTTAATTGTACTTTGATAATTGTTGTTGTATGCAAACTCTAGTAGTCGCAGTAACTCTTCTCAACATTTATGTTGGTCCATTACATACATACGCAACATATATTCCAAAATTTGGTTCGTTCTTTCTCTCTGCCCATTTGTCTTAGGGTGATACACTGTACTAAATTTTAGTTGTATCCCCAAGGCCTCTTGGAAACTGGTCCAAAATCATTTTGTAAACTTTGATCGTCTATCGGATATGATCCTTTTTGGTATGACATATAATCTCACAATCGCGCTGACAAAAAATATAGCTATGTCTCGCACCTGATACATCGTACGTACAAGTATAAAGTGTGCACTCTTCATCAAAGTGTCAACTACCATGAAAATTGAGTCATGTTTCCTTCTCGTCAGTGGAAAACCAACTATAAATCCCATCTAAATGACCTCCCATTTCGATTTTGGGATAATGTGTGGTTGTAATAATCCGGTCGGATGTCTATGATTAGCGTTCACTTGATGACATTATAGACATCGTACCACGTAACTAACTATATATAACTTCATTCATTTCCAAAAGAAAAAAGGCTTAATGTAACATCCCGCTCTGGCGCACTGAGACCACTTATTATTTGAGGACACTTGCTCGCAAGTGATCTGGACCCTTTTGATGCTAGACCTTTTGTATATGTTTATGATGTGATTGATCGATGACATGATGAGTTACTATTCATGTAGACAGGTGCTATTGACTCAGTTTATTGAGTGTGCAGGTTTGTGACCTTGAGGATGCGGAGGCATCGGTAGACCCCTTGGACTCCGGACTGAGTCAGGGAGTGTGCTTTTGGGTTGATATGT
>ML788409.1:214716-249746 GCA_009831015.1 Picea engelmannii
TGACTGATTTTCTGGTAGGAGTTGGGAAGCCTCAGCATATTTGTGAGTGGTAGCTCAGCCTCAGAGGCGAGCTGAGGAGCTAGAGACTCTCTGGTTGTGTGTGGCCCCTTTACGGCTCGGGGGGCTGAGGGGGAAGAAGAGTACCCCTAGCGTTTGGCTGGGAGGTACCGGTGAGCTCACTGACGTCGGCAAGCAGGAGCAGGAGCAGCTTGGAAAAGGAGCGGCAGGAAGCACCTAGCACAGGCTTCAACTCGGACAATAAGGCAAAGGTATGGACTTGTTTTGATAGAATAGGACGCTTATGATTTCTGAAGGTAGAAGGCATAATGATTTCTGCTAAGGTTTTGATTGTATGGATGTAAATGACTTTTTCTCGTCCTCAAACTCAGAAGATTTTCGTTTTTCCTCCAATTCGTTCAGTTTAGGGATGCTGGTAACTTGTTGGGGTTATGGGTGTTCGTTTTTTTTTGTAATCGGCGTTTGTTCTTCAAGCGGACTTCTATTCTTATTCCAGTGGGCGGTTTAATTGCAGTAGGGTTTCGTTTTTAATTGAAATGAGCATTTCTTTTCATTTCTGGGCGTGTATACAGTCCTTGGGGCATTTTAAAGTGTGTAGGGATTATTTTTATTTCTGGGCGAGTATAATATGTGTTGGGACAATTGTAATGGTGTAGCTTTATGGGTTTCATTTCTGGGCATGTATACAGTCCTTGGGGCATTTTAAAGTGTGTAGGGATTATTCTTTTATTTCTGGGCGTTTGACAATATGTGTTGGGAAATTATAATGGTGTAGGATTGTCTTTTTGGTTTTCGCCGGTTCTGTTCAAAATCCTTTGTTATAAGGAACAGGTTGCTTTAAAAATATATACACATACGTTAGGTGTATTGTGAAAATGGTCTTCCGGAGCCTAGGATTGTCTTTTAGTTTCCGCTGGTTTTGTTCAAAATCCTTTCGTTATAAGGAACAGGTTTCTTTTAAATACATTAATTCGTTGGGCGTAATCTCCTCGCGAAATATCAATGGCTGGGCGTCCTCTTTAATCTCGTGGCCTGTGTTCTATTCAATGGCTGGGCGCCTCTTTAGTTCATGGTCTATGCTCATCTATCGTTGGGCGTTCATTTATATTACTGTACCGCGTAGAGATACGGACCCCAACCCACCGCTCCTGTGAGGTGCGTGTTCCCGACCACGTCCTTCATCCATTCCGAACTGGAGATGTCCAGCAGGTTCACCGTTTAGTCCCGTAGATAGTCATCATTTTGTGGTCCGATTGTGAACCGTCATAATCATAAAACCCCAGCTTCCTGTTGTCAATGTTTTCTCGCATGGCTTCTTTGAGAAGGATCATTTTAGGTTAGATTAGTCAATCGAGGGCAGCATACCCAACGCAAGACAATCAACAACTCTTTGCAAATTAATGGAGCAGAGGGGCGGTTATCATCATTGGAAGACAGTCGAGTGAAGTCAGGTGTAACTTTTTCCAGCTACGTATTTCAAGGTTGAACTTATCGCTTGCATTATCCCTCTCGTCTAGGTTGTCCTCCTTCACTGACGGCGCAGCTCCAGCATCTTTTAGCATTCCTCTTGACCATGGTTCGTTGTAGATAGAGGCAAGAGGTTGGGACTGGACCGTTTCAGAATTAATGACAGCTGGAGGTATATTGAAAACGGCAACTAGGGCAACGTTCCACCTTTTGGATTAACCATTGCGTTCTCATTTATTCCCGTCTCTGTTGCACTGACAATTTCCCCCTTAATCTAATTCAAGCCATCTGCCCCTTGTCCAGCTGCTATTTTAAATCCGCAACCACGTCATTGCTAGCTATCCTACAATATTCTACCTTTTAAATAAAATCCTTCCACTCTTCCAACCTGTAACAGTGCCCAACGAACTGAATTTATTGGACTTCCAGTTGAACGTAGAATAGGCTGTCGAATTTTCTCTTTTATTTAACCCTTTGTTCGCTTGTGAACTTTAAAAATTCACCACGGCATAGTTCATCACGGAACAGTTATACTATTTAGGTTAGTCATTAAACTAGGTTTTTACATAAATGTATTCTTTGGCTTAATAAATCCTCTTATATCCTCTTAAATAAATACACGTAAATAGGTTGTGGGAATCTCCTTTATGTACTCCTATATCCATTGGTGAATTTGATTAATTACAGTGGATTAGTTCATCACTAATAGGTCATAACGATCAGGATCGCCAGTAAACTATGTTTCCATTACATAATGGACTTATGGCTCAAATCGCAATCGTAATATATGGATTTGAATGTAATATCTGAGTCATTCATTCTGGTCACGGTGTTGCATCGATGCTTATGATCACCATTCAGCAGTCACTAGGCAAATTTCCTTAATCATCAATTCGATTAAGGATGTTGTTCATTCTTGATTGAACTTGGTTGCACCTGGTTATATAGGAATCTGGAATTTTACTTCTTAATGTTTTGTAGGTAACATTTTTATTATTTTAATTTTTAAAACAGTGAATTTATTATAATTTAATTGTTAATTGTAATAAGGATAATTGTTATTGGCTGTTATTTAGAATTATAGATTTATTTATCATGCTTATTTAAAAACCCACATCACCCTTTAAGTCATTTAAAATAATCTATTGGTAATTGCAAGAGATAGACTTTATTAATGCCGGTAGGATTGCAACGTAAGTAAGTGTTTAATGGCCATATTAATTGTTAATAATTGAAATGAAAAAGGAACGGTCCGATTAGGTTAAGAAATCTAAAGGTAGTGACATTCGTCTCATTGTTAATCATTTTTTATGTGAGTGGTATTTAACACAGGGTAACCCTAAGTAGAGCTACTGTCATGGCCCCTTTTGACTAAGGATTATTGTTAAGTGATATGTTGTGAAATTGAATATTTAATATTGTTAAAATGCAATGATTACATGCGCAAATGGCAACATTAATAGGGTTACATTGAATGCCAAGGAGGAAGCTTAACTGCAATATTAATAGCTTAAATCCAGAGGTAATTTGGTTTAAATAGCAATAATAATATTGTTGTTAAATTGCAATGTGATGATAATGGTTGAATCGCCACGTTATTGTTGTTAAATGGAATATCAGGTTGATGTTAAAATTGTAAGACTATTCTCCGTCTAAATGAAGTGTTAATGTTAATGAAGGGTGATGCGATGCTATTATTGTTAGRACATTAGAAAGTATGGAAGTATTGGTTAAGGTGCATCTTTGGTACTTGGTTCCATCGCAGGGATAATGTGGTTAATTTAYAGTGCTAAGGATAACTGCTTCACTGCCATGTTAATGTTTACTTAAATKWCATGATAGCAATTGTTAAATTACACTAATGGTAATTGTTTTAATTTGCAATGTTATGACGTTGTTGACTTGAGTTATTAACGTTGTCAATTCGCCATGACTTATGTTGCTAAGGGCAAGGATTGATAAAGTTTAAATCGAACGCTAATGATGAAGCTTGAACTTCAACCCTAGAAATTGCTTAAGAGCATGGGTGATATTGTTAATTTGCACTAGTATTAATTGTTATAATTTGCCATGTTAATTATGATGGGTGATCGAATGTTATTAATGGTTAAATGGGAATGTTAATGAGGATGTCTGATTGCAATGCTAACATTGTTTAATGGACTGCCAATGACGAGGTTTAATTGCAATGCTATTTGTCTTGTAAGGGTGTTACATATGCTATAACATTAACATTGTTAAGATGCGATATTAAGTACTGCTTAATAGAACGGTAATGCTTTCTCAAAGGAAATATTAGTAATGGTTTATTTTGCAAGACTATTGATGATAGTAGAATCACCCTGGTAATATTTGTTTAGTGGAGCATGTATCCTGATTGTTGCCTTCGGGTCTCAATAGGAGTGGTCGTTAGTAGAGTCGTCGTGACTTGCGTCTCCCGTAGTGTTATTGATGGTCTCTGAAATTGTTGTACTAGGTGGTATTGTATTGCGTAGTACGTTCACGTCGGGCGGGATATAGACACCTCTTGTAGCTTAGTATTAGTGTCTGTCTCTGCCTACAGCCGTTAGTTGCCCGCCTCATGTTCGGGGGCGATTGCTTCCTGTGGTCGCTATGATATGTCGGGTCATCGTGATTGCGTTCGTATTACTTGCGTCCTATTGTTCTAGTGTTGACGTAGAGTCGAGGGGGTTGTTCCTTCTACACACGTGCACACACTTTAACACAAAAAAAATTCACCAGTTGACTGAGTAGATGTCTCTAACATAGGAGGGTTGTTACACTTAAGGTCTCCCTTCATCTCTGTGACTCCCGGATGAGCCATGTACATTGCACGATGTGCTTCACTTAATATCAGGCTTCTTAATTCGTCGTTACGAAGTACATAAATCTTGTTGTTATACCTCATCAATCTGTCATTGTCCAATGTATAACCTTCAAACTTTGGTACCATCATGTTGTCTCATCGAAGATTTTCCTTAACCTCCTTGTACCATTCATTGTCAATTTGTATAGTTAGAATATTTTCTTGAATATTCGTCTGAAGAGGTATTACCAAGAATATGCATGGTCTCCTACTCAATGCATCTACCACTCTTTTCAATGTACCTTTTATGTAGGTAATCTGGAAGTCGTATTCTTATTTGAAAATAGAAGGCTGACTTGTTATGCTATGCAAGCACCCTCTACTTAATTAAAAGTAAACTTTACAGGACCTCTCTTCATGTGATAAAATATGCAAGATAAATTATGTGCTAAATTTATGTATCTTCTTGTGAATGCTTATGTGTGAGGATATGTTCTTTTAAATGGTTAAGTATGTACATTCAATAAATACACAACAACATAACTTGCATCAAATAAACCATCAAACTCACAACAAGAACAAGCTGATAAAGGAGTTCACCCCTCTCCGGGATACATCTCCTTGAGCCTCCATCAATGAACTTGGCTCTCTGGGATTAATTTGTCAAAATTTGTTTAACAAGTTGCTGCTCAACTCCAATAGAAATTCTGACTGTACCATTGGGATCAGAACACATAAAAACCCCAAAAATGACTAATAGAACCATGAAAACGTATCATGGCTCATCCGGGCATGACCTCTTCTACATGTGGCCTTAAGATTCTCTGAGATTATCTATGGAAAAAACACCTGTAAAATTCCTCAAATGGATCTGAAACCTATCCCAAAATGTTCAGATCATATTAATTAGCCAAAAATGATTATTCAATCACAGAAAAAAAACATGTGCTCATCTGAGCATGACCTCAAACAACGAGGGTTGCAAGCTCCCTGGACCTCTCTGTAACTTCAATGGTTAAAAACCTACAAAACAAGTCTTCAAATGGCCTTGATAACAGTGCCAATGGATTCAGGACATCCAAAAACCCCTAGATGGGCTTTTACGGAACCTCAATCGGCCAAAAATTGAGGAAGATAGGCCTCCTGCCATTCTCTTCCTTCAAGCTTGCTATCTCTGCATCTACAAAACACACCCTTGTTTCATGAACCTGGCACACACGCAATATAAAGTGTGAAAACCCAGCACCAGATGCAACTGTGCCAATGGTACAAACTGTAGGATGGTTATGGGTGCGCCAGCCCCTAACCACCTAGCACCTGGGCATGTGAGGGTCATATGACTACGCGCTTTGGCATAAAGGCTAAACGGTTGAAATCGTTCCAACTCCCCACGCACTTGGTTGTGGTCATATGTAATAAGGCATATAGCCACGGGCTTAATTGTTTCAAACCACATTTAAAAATCGCGCGCACACTTTATATTAAAGTGACGGTTATACGTTATATGTCACGCGACCAAGGGCTGGGGCTAAGCCCCGGCCCGGTCGCAGCCCAAACCTTACCCAAATGTAAATTCAAATACAATGTATGCCACTTACATATTAAGCAACACATGGTGGTCCGTTGGTCAGACGGTCTTTGCGAAGGCGCTATGTGGTGGGGAGGTCCGGGGGTCGAACCGTACGGACTCCAATATGTTTTAACAAACCAAATAGACCAATACCGGGGTGCCACGTGGCAGCCCATGATTGGGCCACGTGGCACCCAATCATTTGACCAAACAATGCCATGTGTCGCCTCCCAATTTGACCAAATTTCAACCAATAAATGAATGCCACATCAGCATGTATGATCAAGCCATGTCACCTCTTCCACGTCAATGTACGGTCATACCACGTCAGGATCCGTATGGACTATATGCACTGCACAGTCAGCATCCCTTTTTTTGCCTATTTGATGATTCAAACAAATCGCAATATCTTTCGCTCCTGACATCCGTTTGAGACAAAACGAGTTGTGTTGGGTTTGTGACGACAAGGGCTACGCTCTTGTTCGGTTTGAGGAAATTCCGAGAACGTTTATTTTTGAGCTAAATTTTGACCCCTGGTCCAGATTTTTATCACACCTTCCCACTAAAAGGATTTTGGACCCACAAAATCTTATGATTATCTATCTGAGCTTCAATACTCTTTTGCTTTCAAGTTCTATCAACTGATTCTACTTGAAAAGTCTTTTCAACAATCACCTGGATACTTTGACATGCCTTGCACTGCAACTGACTATGTCCTTCAACCACTGCTCTCTGGCTGCTGCTGACCCACTGTTCTCTCTGTGCTTGGAAGACTGCCAACCTTCCCACTAAGAATCAAGTCCCTCTTGTGAACTCTTTGGCATTAAAACAATCATCTCTCCAATGGCTGCAAAAACGTTCCTGCGACATCTTGTCACAAGCCAAGAAAACCATCAATCTAGAAAACAAATTTATACAAGACTGAAAATGATGCCAACAAAGTATTTTGTTCTCCAAACAAGCTATCTCATCTTGTACTTCATCAAAGCACATAGTGTTTTCCTGCATCTTGGTGTACTCAAAATTAACTTATAAGCCAACAAACACCATCGACTAAACACAAGTCGAAAAACATGATTGACACAACATAGTCGTCAAGACAACATCGACACAAGTCGAGACTCATTTGAAACATATCAACCTTCCCAATGACAAGTCAAAAAACATGATACATAATCATGAATCAATCATGAGTCATTTATGATGAACTATCACCAGGTTCACTGCTTACACATACATAAAAACAAATGCATGTGCATGACTCTTCAACTCTCCTTCCAGTACAAACATAAGTACATAAACCCCATAACATGTGGGTACATAAGAGATTAATATGAAAAAGATATATGGCTGTAACAAATGAACATCATACCCATGTTTTACATCCTCCTGGTGAAGTTATGCAACAACAAAAATGCCTTCGAACGAATTTCATTCACATGCAACTTGCATCATACAAGTTATGATAAACTGCTGCAACTTGTCATACTCTCAACATAAATGCATACATAAGGCTGAAATATGCATCTACAACAGAAAATGCAAGCCTTACACTCAAGAAATCCAACCATTTCTTACAAAGCCAACTCAACGGTGAATTTTTCTGCTGAACATCGTCCTCTTGTAAATCATCTTGACTCACATCGATGATGGAATCTCCTCTTCCATTCTTGCCAATATCTTTATCCATCTGCTTCTTATGCTGTGGATGAGTGGTTGGATGCAATGTCCAACATTGGTCAACGAGATGACCCCTCTTCTGACAATGAGTCAAAATCTTTTGCATCCTCTTTTCACGTTGTCTTTGCTTGTAAAGTTTCCTGAAAGTGGCCAATCTTTTCCAACATTTTGAAACATGATGGTTATATAAACCACAATATGTACATGGATTCTTTCTTCCATTTTTACATACAAATTTATCATGCTTAACATAATCAAAAGCAATTGAATGATAAGGGGAATTATACCTTAAACATTCACCTTTATCGCCTCTTTGAGGAGGTGAATTTGAAGAGTTACAAGCTCTCCTTTGAAGACCAACAACAGTGTTCTTGTCCTCATCGTTGTCACAACTCTTTTGTTTCACACATTTTTATTCATCTTGAACACAAGCCTTCCATGCTGAAGGGATTGAACTTTCAACAAAAGAACTTTCACCTTTATAGCCTTCTTGAGGAGGTGAACTTGAAACACAATTTGTTCTTGGAACTGTTTCCCTTGTCTCCTCGACTTTGGAATTTGCTCCATCTCTTTGTTCATATCCAAGACCACAATACTTGGGTCTCTATTCAATAACAATAGGCTCAACAATGTCTTGTGCATGCTTGCCTAAACCTCTACCTTCATAGCCCATTTTTAACAATAACTTGGACCCTATTCCTCTTGTGTGATTTTCAAAAACACCAAAACATTCATCTTGAGAGGAATTTGAAGATAAACTAACATTACATACCTCATGTTCATGCATGTACTTGGTAAGCGTTTCCTTTGCCTCATGGAGTTGAGTCTCCATCTCATGCAACTTTTCAAGAAGCTGGTCTTTCTCCTTCTTGATGGCCATCAAATGCTCTTCAAGGGAAATGCTCTCCTTTCTATCTTCGCACATCTCTTTCATCGCATCTCTCATGGTTAGAATATCCTTCAACATCTCTTTGTCAAAGAACTTTGATTTTGAATATGTATGAGAACTATCAATGCTTGAATCTTCCTCCATCCTTGAAATATATCAAACTTCAACACAAAACTTGCACAAATACCAATAGCTAAATCTCAAGCTATCACTGGAAAACACATGAGAAAAACAAACTATGCTCTGATACCACCTGATCTGAAAATAGAAGGCTGACTTGTTATGCTATGAAGGAACCCTCTACTTCATTAAAAATAAACTTTACAGGACCTCTCTTCATGTGATAAAATATGCAAGATAAATTATATGCTAAATTTATGTATCTTCTTGTGAATGCTTATGTGTGAGGATATGTTCTTTTAAATGGTTAAATATGTACTTTCAATAAATACACAGCAACATAACTTGTAGCAAATAAACCATCAAACTCACAACAAGAACAAGCTGATAAAGGAGTTCACCCCTCTCCGGGCTACATCTCCTTGAGCCTCCATCAATGGACTTGGCTCTCTAGGATTAATTTGTCAAAAGTTATTTTACAAGCTGCTGCTCAACTCCAATGGAAATTTTGACTGTACCAATGCGATCAGAATACATAAAACCCCCAAAAATGACTAATAGAACTCTGAAAACGGATCATGGCTCATCTGGGCATGACCTCTTCTACATGTGGCCTTAAGCTTCCCTGAGCTTCTCTGTGGAAAAAACACCTGTAAAATTCCTCAAATGGACCTAAAAACTATCCCAAAATGTTCAGAGCATATTAATTAGCCAAAAATGATTATTCAATCACAAAAAACAAACATGTGCTCATCTGAGCATGACCTCAAACAATGAGGGCTGCAAGCTCCCTGAAGCTCTCTGAAACTTCAATGGTTAAAAACATGAAAAAGAAGTCTTCAAATGGCCTTGATAACAGTGCCAATGGATTCAGGACATCCAAAAACCCCTGGCTGGGCTTTTACAGCACCTCAATCGGCCAAAAATTGAGGAAGATAGGCCTCCTGCCATTCTCTTCCTTCAAGCTTGTTGTCTCTGCATCTACAAAACACACACTTGTTCCATGAACCTGACACACATGCAATATAAAGAGTGAAAACCTAGCACCGGATGAAACCGCGCCAATGGTGCAAACTGTAGGACGGTTATGGGTGCACCATCCCCTAACCGCCTAGCACCTTGGCATGTGAGGGTCATATGACGACGTGCTTTGGCATAAAGGCTAAAGCCATAGCAACTCCCCGTGCACTTGGTTGTGGTCATATGTAATAAGGCATTTAGCCACGGGCTTAACCGTTTCAAACCACATTTAAAAATCGCGCACACACTTTATATTAAAGTGACGGTTATATGTTATATGTCGCGCGACCAAGGGATGGGGCTAAGCCTTGGCTCGATCGCAGCCCAAACCTTACCCAAATTCAAATTCAAATACAATGTATGCCACTTACATATCAAGCGACACATGGTGGTCCGTTGGTCGGACAGTCTTTGCGAAGGTGCTATGTGGTGGGGAGGTCCGGGGGTCAAACCCCATAGACTCCAATATGTTTTAACAAACCAAATAGACCAATACCAGGGTGCCATGTTGCAGCCCATGATTGGGCCACGTGGCACCCAATCATTTGACCAAACAATGCCATGTGTCACCTCCCAATTTGACCAAATTTCAACCAATAAATGAATGCCACATCAGTGTGTACATTCAAGCCATGTCACCTCTACCACGTCAGTGTATGTTCATGCCACGTCATCATCTGTACAGACTGTACGGACTGCACAGTCAACGTCCCTTTTTTTACCTGTTTGACAATTCGAACAGATCGCAATATCTCTCGTTCCCGACATCCGTTTGAGACGAAATGAGTTGCGTTGGGTTCGTGACAATGAGGGCTACGCTCTCGTTCGTTTTGAGGAAATTCTGAGAACGTTGATTTTTGAGCTAAATTTTGACCCCTGGTCCAGATTTTGATCATATTCGCTAAGTAGTTCTAGCCAATGCCTCTGTTGTGCATTCAAGTCACTCTACATAAATATATGTTGTAGTCAAAAGTGATCTATATTTAGTTCGAATTTTTTTCCAATCAGATAGTGTTTCAAAACTCTCAAGGCATATACCATGGCCAATAACTCCAAATCATGCGTTGCGTAGTTCTCCTCATGCCTTCTCAATTTCCTTGAAATGTAAGCGATCACTCGACCGTATTGCATGAAGAATCCACCTAAGGCTTCCTTGGACATGTCTATGCATACCAATAATTCCTTGTCCATGTCGGGAACTTTTAGTATCAACATTGTTATCAACAACTCCTTGAGCCTTTGAAAGGCTTCCGTGCATTTCTCGGTCCATAAAAAAATCTTGTTTTTCTTCTGCAATTCTGTGATCGGATTTGATATATTTGAAACACCTTCGACGAACCATCGGTAATATCCAGATAAACCCATAAAGTTGCGTACTTCTTGTAAGTTTTTTGGCGTAGGCTATTCCATAATAGCCTCTAATTTTGTTGGATCCACATTGATTCCTTCACTGAATATAACGTACCCCAAGTAATGAATCATTGATTGGTAGAAAGAAAATTTTGACAGTTTCCAGTATAATTTGTTTTCTTGTAAACACTTTAGTACTAGGCTTAAATGTTCTTCATGTTATTCTTTCATCCAAGAATATATCAATATGTCATCAATGAATACTTGAACAAACTTTTCCAAGTATTCATGGAACACCCCATTCATCAAATTCATAAAGAACCCCAGGGATTTTGTTAGTCTATATGGTAGAAATGTAAACTCATAGTGTCTGAACCTCATCTTAAATGTGGTTTTAGGAATATCTTCCTCTTTAATTCATAACTGGTGATATCCTGATCTCAAGTAGATATTCCAAAACACTGTTTCTCCTTTGATTTTATCAAACAAATCGTCTATTCTTCCCAACAGATACTAGTTCTTGATTCTCGATTTGTTCAGTTGATGGTAGTCAATATAACATCTCCATGATCTATCCTTCTTCCTTATGAAAATAACAAGCGCACCCTAAGGTGACGCACTTGGACGTATAACTCCCAAGTCCAACAATTCCTTCAATTTAATTATCAACTCCTATAGCTCAAGAGTTGACATCCGATATTGCATTATTTCTATCGGTTCAGTTCCAGGTTTCAAGTCGATGGTAAATCCAACTCTCTCTCAGGAAGAAACCCTAGTAACTCTTCTGGAAACATGTTTGCAAACTCTCATACTACTGGAAGGTATTTTAATCCTTCTGCCTCACACTTTTCATTTAGCTCTAAGATTATATATAACTTACATCCTTTGCGCATGATCTTCTGCATCTTTAGGAAAGAAATGAACCTCAAGGACACCCTTAGGTTTCTTCCTACAATCACTTTCCTCTATAGCTCACCATCGGTCAAACTTAACCATTTCATCTTAAATTTGAGTATCGCATCATGCGATTCAAACCAGTCCATATCGATCACTATGTCATAAGATCCTAATATCATGACATGTAAGTTGGAATTTGTTATAAAATCTCCCAATTTAATGCTACATTCTATAACCCTTCTTCCAACCTTCTATTTGGCACCTGAATCCATTTCCACGTATCTAAACTCATCATGCTTGACTTCCTTTACCTTAATTATTTTTAGCGTTGCACTAGAAATAAATCTCTCTATTGCACCAGGATATATCAATATACTAAAGGTTTGGTCGACGATTGTACCTGATGTCTTGAGCATAGTGGACCGGTCCTCGACTTGACAATTATTCACCATTACATGTATCATGTGGTCCTTTCCTAGCTCTCCAATTGTAATGTGTCTTGTTGACCTGTCCGGTCTGGCCTTCTCAACCAGATAGTCTTGCTAGTAATGTTGCTCTCCACATGTACAACATCCATTCTTTGGTCTAGTACTCCTGGTCCCCGAAGCAGAAGTTGTTGGCCTACTAGCCTGAGATTCAGGTATGTTCTGTTGAAAAAGCCTAAACTGTTGCTACTGTGGGTGACACTACTGCTAATGTGGTGGTCCTCTGTAGGGAATCCTCTGCAGAGGATTCGGTCTTCGTGGTGTCATGAACATGGGTCCTCTAGACATATATTGAGACCTAGATGTCTATTTGGATGGTGTCTAATGTTGTTGCGCTCCTGAGGTCATCTTCTCAGTGGGTCTCACAAGAGTCTTTCCTTGACCCCCGCTAGTAAACTCTTCCTCCACTATGAGGGCCTTTTGTATTGCATCATGAAACGTATGAGGCATTAGGATCCTCACCTTTGCATGAATGTTGAAGCCAAGGATGAACACAAGCTTGTTGACCTTTAGCTTCTCTGTGTTCATATGTGGATCATATCTAAGTAGGTCCATAAAAATGGCCTCATACTCTGGCACCGTACAACCACCCTGTCGTAAGGAGTTGAACTCAGTGAGATGGTGGTCAACGAATTCCTTTGACAAATACCTCTCCTGGAACCATTCCTCGAACAATTCCCATGACATATCTTCGACGACCATGTTTAGCTGAGGTAGGAGCGTCTTCCACCACAGAAGAGCACTCTCCTTCAACTGAAATACCTCCATGTGAACCTTCATGTTGGAGGTGTAGTCATGAAGTGAAAAACACATCACCATGTTCTTCAACCATGCCTCAGTGGCTGAGTCATCTGTGGCACCCATGAAATCGGGAAACTTCATCTTTTCGAGTTATTTGTGAATGCTATCATTGCTAGCTGGCACATGTTGTGAATCCTTATTGATTATAAGAACCCTTGCCTCATCTCTATCTAGTAGGGTTATCAATGCCTCTGAATTCCTTTGAAAGGACCTCATTCCCAATGACTTGTTCTTCTCCTTGGGGGTTAGACCCCTTTGGTGTGGATGCTACTAGAGGTGTCTCACCTCTCCCCCTAGCACCACATGTTCTACCTCAACGACATCCTCTAACCATGATTACCTACATGGAAAATCTCAAATCTTAGTCAACGATAAGGTATATGTTATAATTTTAACACAGGGAAAGGCGTAACGGTCCAAATTCATAGGGTTGAACCTGCTCTGATACCATATGTAATGGCCCCACCATTACGACAACAAATAGTTATGTAGAATAGGTAAATATATGTTTTTTTGCATTAGGAGATTAAATTTCACCACATAATGAATAGCAACACCATCGACACATCATCCTAATTAATAATGACTCATAATCAATGCATTAGCATAATTAATAATGAGACCTATTCAACACATCATTGTAATAATTAATGACACATAATCAACACATCACCACACTAAATAACAACACAAAATCAATGCATCACCATAATTAATAGAGACACATAATCAACACATATCATAAAGTAGCGATGCAAAATCAACACATCACAATCAACTGAATAAAGATACTAAAATGTGATCAACCATGTCATTGAATATTAAAGGAAAATGCCCACCCAACCTATCATATATGGTTAGGACCTGCAAGACACATATGCAACGCTCAAGTCTACTATTAAGCCGATTGATTTTGACCACTTAAGGTCTCAAGAATGGCGATTGTTCCGAGGAACAAGGAAGTATCTAAATCCCATAGCCCAATATCAACCACAATCCAAACTAGATCACCAATCTTCACCTAGTCGTCAATTATTCATGGTGCAATAGGACATTCTACTATACTTATGATTTTTCAAGCAACAAAGAGTGTAAATGAGTAAAAGGATATTCCATAAATATTAATAAATCAAGAGATTAAATACAATCTCAATCTCATGTAGCTTAACTATACATCTTCATATTAAGTAATTTTAACGATCCCTCCATTGACCATACAAAATAAGTGGTTATTAAGAAGATATATATATATATATATATATATAAACCTTGTTTATGATCAATTACATGCATAACCTCTAACATGAAATATACAATTCATAGATCATAATATTTAAGTACACTTTTATATATATATATATATATATATATATATATATATATTTATAAAACTTCATATACATACCATTTTTACATTAATGACTTCTTATTTTCATACTCTAAAAATGAAATGCACATCATACATATACAAGGGTTTTATAGAACGATACAACATTTGCTCGATATTGTGATGAAGCTCATTATCATTGTTGTGAGTAATAATTAATTGTTTTATAATTACTTTATACTTTGTCGATATCTTCTATAGGTACATGCTTCACTTGTTTACATTACATAGGAACACAATTTTGGCAAAAATGAAGAGCGTTAAAGATTAATAACAATAACTCACAAGATCTCTTTTCTAGAATAGAAGGAGAAACCCTTTTTAATTACAATATTGTTCCAAAATTGAATTGAATATAAGTTTAATTAGTTTACAATGCATCAAGGATTAATAACTATATCTTACAAAATAATATTCTAAAATCAACTTAAAACAAATAGAGGAAAGAAATCGCTTTTAATTTGGAGTGAATTCTTTACGCCTACATAAGTCTAGAAAGGGTATACAAGGGTAAAATTTGACTGTAAGAGTAACGTGAACTGCCAATGGCATGGTTGCATGCAGGTGAATAGAAATAGCTATTAAGTGTTAAGGGATAACATGCATTTAATAACGACTCTTCGGATGGTGATTTCACGTTGTCTTCCTGAATTTGCTCCTCGATTTAGTCCTAACAAGGGTAAGGATTTTCCAGACTCCGATTAAAGGAGGTAAAAACTTAAACACCGTCGACTGGGTTGGAATCCTTGATAGTAAAATGCCCCTTACCAGTCAGAGACTTCGAAGGGATGGGCAGCATAAAACCCCAAACCTCATTTTGAAATCTATCTTGTCACACAGAGATAGGAGTACTCAACCATTTCAATAGAGTACATACTGACGAAGTATATGTTATTTTGATCAAAAATCTGAAAAAGATTTGGAACGATGGCAGAATGGGAAATAAGAAATGTCATCCTGAAGGTGCGCGTATATACAAAGGTCGGTTCGATGGATTGGATCCGAGTTGCGCGACCTGCCAAAATTGACGGGGCTAAGTCAGTACCTATATTTGTCACGCATATGGAGGAAGTGGTTCTATAAGAACAATGGTTGGAAGCGATGGATGTTGTGCTGAAAGGAACCCTGCATGGGCAAACTCACAGGAGTTTCATGACATAATGGGCATAGGTGACTCACTATATGACACTCTGATTCCAGTAGTTTAAGGAATTGGAATTGATGAACAGGTATAAGGGTACAAAAGACATTTAGGAGCATGTCTGGTTTTGTAAAAGGATATGGAAAGAGAAGGGATACCCTAAATAGGATTGCGTCCATCGGTTGTTCATTTACTGGAATCTATGCCCCTTTGTTTGTACGTGTAGGAGTCAAACAAAAGAAAAACTGAACAGAAAAAAAAAAAACAAATAAATCTATTACACAATAGTAAATTTATAACTGAGCAGATTCTAGAAAATAAATTATTGTTCTCAATTATTGAGCAACCAAATCTCATTTCACAGAAAGGAGATAATGCCGGAAGGTTTCCCTTTTTACATAACAATATAAATCATAAGTTACTACTGCAAATAGCCAATTTAACAGTATACAATATAAAATTTATGAACACCATTAACAACTTTTAAGTATAAAATATTTTTATCATAAATAAATACTAATTATTGAGTATTGTGACCAAGAAAAATTGATAGGTGAATCTGTCATTAGATCTGAAACTTGTGTCGATCTTTTTTCCCTTCTTCTTCCTTGCAATCTGAAACTTCACCGATACCTCTGAGTCACCGCTATGGCTACTCTTCTTCCCCCTTAGCCCCCCGAACCAGAAATGAGACAAGTACGCAAAACTAGAAATCCTCAAGCTCCAATCTTTCCCTGCAAGGTAGATCCACCACTCTCTCTCAAGCTATGTATCCCAACTCTCTCAAGTAAAACCATTCAAAAATAATCTGGGAACATAATTTTCCCAATAACCAGTGTCGTCCCCTTTTCCATATAGACCATTTTCTTTATAGGAATTTCCTCACTGACGCATCCCCACTTGAACAATTAATTTTCCTTTTAATTAATTAAATTTGAATTATTCCTCCTCACACTTGTCACCCTCTCCCCATGTTGCACAAGTAATTGCATATTTTAATTTAATTAAAACTTAATTTCCCTCACATTTCCGAAATGTGCTCCTAAAATCGCTCCTAGTTGTCCTTTTATTCGTCATATTCTCATTTGATGACTGACGCCTTACTAGACTCTAGATACCATTCTGTACGTACACATATTATTTCTCCTTTATTCCTTTCTTATCTTAAATTCCAATATGGTATTTTCTTGCACATATGTATTTTAAAACAAATATTTAGGTTTACTTCATTTCACTTAATTCTTCAATTTATTTACCTCATCCTTTTTTAATTTAGTTAATAATTTAGTTTAGTCTACTTACAAGAACTTAGACTTAGGTTTAATTTTTTTGAATAGGCTTAGACTTTCATTTGCGATTTTAAAATTAATAAATTCATTCTTTAAATAATTCATTAAATCTGGCAAGGCCTAAAGATTTTTCAAGGTTTAATTGTTCTCTCAAGGTTTTCTAGGCCACCTAGATTCATTGACTTAACTTTTATTTACACAATGTTCCCTTCAAGATGCACTCCATGCTCCAAGGGTGCCACTCACCTTCGACTAATTTTGGTAGTTGTCGAACCCTTGGAGTTAGTGCTCCATTTGGGTGACCTTGTGAGAGACTAAGGGCTTCTGAGGAATAAGGAATCTGCCTTATTGCATGCCCCTTAGAATATTTATGAGAAACTATCTCAGTCTACCCTCATGACATCATGCACATCTCGAACTAGGTAATCGTTAACCTACAATTCGAGCCATGACGGGAGTGCTAGTAGGCTATGATTGGGAGATTTCCACACCTCTCCCTCAATATCTAGTTTATGTGCATGGGCCCTTTACTTCTTATGTGTGTCATATTAGAAAGCATTCACTAACATGCATCCATCGATGAAACATTGTCAATGATCCATATACAAAATCATAATATAATCAATCATGTGTCACATATGCATAAATTAAATACTTAAACCAATACAATCCACTCCCTTAATCAATATGGAGTCGAAGGAGGTCCATTGATGCCATAAAAATCCACAATCTATCAAGTGTCTTGCACACTCATGGAAAACTCATCAATAGAATCTGTCAATACATACATATCAAATAACGTTAATCACAATCATCAACATCATCATAAAATCCATAAGCAAAACAAATAACCATGTAATATAACCGAATCACTTGCACGCAAGTGTGATCAAAGAATAAGTCAATAGCATGTGCTCGCAAAAGAGAGGGACGTTACATAAATAAATAAATAAGGGAAAACAAGTCCCTCAAGGAAGAATTGATCATACTAAAGGAAGGTTCTAGAGAAGTCAAACATGTTTTCATAAATCTAAATTCTCGGCGAGACGAAGCCAAAGTGATTGAAGAAACTCTCAAGGATTAGTTGAAAGAGAAACATTGTTTTGAAGATGAAATAATATTGCAAATAAAGGAAGCAGAGAAGAGAGAGGAAATTTTGACAAGTCATATTAAGGAAAGATCCAAGGAATTAAACAATATTGAAGAAGAATTTAATCAACAAGAAAGAAGACTTGAAGAATAAATCATCACCTTAAAGACCCAACTTAACGAAGCAATGAGAACGAAAGAATTCATGAAGATTCACATGATGAAGAAATAATAAGATTGTGATAATCTTGAAGAAGAAGTTGTCACATTAAGAGTTAAGGTTGTCACGGTCAACAAGAATGTCGAGGAGAGAGGAAACTCCACACTATCAATAAAGAAATGTGAAGATAAATGTTATAGGTTAATAGAAAGGAATAATGAAGAGAAGGCTAAGAGCTATGTGGAAATCATCAGAGGCCCTATCAAAAAGAAAGAATGTGAGTCCTCAAAGGAGAACATTTCAGAAATAAAGAAGACTCAAGAAAAGGATTACAGAAGAGACAGATATCAAAGAAGACTCTCCACTTTCATGTCAAACAAGATTTAATTATTTTGAATGAAACAACAAAAGAGATGACTGTTATCAACCAAGACATGAATCCATAATAATTACATCACAAAGAATATCATTTACTTCTAGGTATCAAATTTTTTATCTGGTTATTGTGTTACTTGTAATAAATTTGGACATAAACTTGTAGATTCTAGAGCTTATGCAAGAAATGTTCAAGAAATAAATGTTTATGTGGCTCCATACAATATTGAATGTTATAATTTCCACAAATATGGAAACATAGCCCGTGATTGTAGAAGAATGATGGGTACTTACATGAAAGAAAACATTGATATCAGATACAAGAAGTTTTGGAAAATAAAGAAATAGTAGGTGAATGAAGATGAGGTGAATGAATAACTACTAGAAATCATACTCTTAGGATTTGAATTAGTGAAAAATCATGACAACTCTACAGGAAAAGATGAAGATATTGAGATTCATAATGACTCTGTCGTAGAGTACATTGAAACATTCTTCTAATCCATGTCACTTGGAGACTCCCTACAATGTGAATGATTAAGAGGGGATTCTAAGTAGTAGAAACAATTGCATATCGAAAAACTATTTTTTCAACAATCTGAAGTGTTTCCATATTTTGAGAATGAAGGTTGTTAATGATATGATGACAAAAGTATAGAATGTATCATGATAGATTAGTTGATTAAGAAGAAGTTCTTTAGAAGACATCTCCATGCATATATGAAGAATTCAGTTGGTAGTTACAAATAATATCATTGACACACCTTGGTAGAGATTCATGAGTGTATGGAATATTTCAATCATGTATTCAAGAAGGGACATATTTAGTACATAATGTTGCAGACATGTAGAGATTGAGCAAAGAAGTGCGCATATTTCATTCATCTACGAAGACTTAAATATCTAGTTATTAGTTACAACAAAATCGAATAAGACTTTATAAGAGTAAAGTGACATATGGGTCAACATCGTGTCCAATTCAGTAATGTTAGTTGAAAGTTAGGGTTTGTGACTAATCTAAAAACTAGTCCGGCGAGACTAAGGTAAAGTTTGATGAATATGCTATTCTTATGTTGTTGAAGATGAATAAGGTATGAGGTTTTGTTATGGTATGCACCAGGTTGTGCACATGTTGAAAGGTATGGCTTTATTTAAAGGTATTGTTCTCTTCTAAATTCATGTCTTGGTTGATCACAATCATCTCTTTTTTTGTTTCCTTCAAAATAATTCAATCTTCTTTGATACATGAAAGTGGATGACCTTCTTTCATATCTGTCTCTTTTGTAATATTTCTCTTGAGTCTTCTCCATTTCTGGAATGTTCTCCTTTGAGGACTCACATTCTTCCTTTTTGACAAGGCCTCTGATGATTTCTGCATAACTCTTATCCTTCTCTTCATTCTTCCTTTCTATTAACTTATAACATTTCTCTTCACCTTTATTTATTGATATTGTGGAGCTTCCTCTCTATTCAAAATTATTTTTGAGCTGGACAACCTTAACTCTTAGTGTGACAAATTATTCTTCAAGCTTCTCACAATCTTTTTCTTTCTTCATCATCTTAATCTTCATGAATTATTTCATTCTCATTACTTCTTTAAGTTGGGTCTTCAAGGTGATGATTTCTTCTTCAAGTCTTCTTTCTTGTTGACTAAATTCTACTTCAATCTTGTTTAAGTCCATAGATATTTCCTTAATGTGCCTTGTCAAAATTTCCTATCTCTTCTTTGCTTCCTTTCTTTGCGATATTATTTCATCTTCCAAACAATGTTTCTCTTTCAACTGATCCATGAGAGTTTCTTCAATCACTTTGGCTTCGTCTAGCCAAGATTTTAGATTTACGAAAACCTATTTGACTTCTCTAGAACCTTCCTTTAGTATGATCAATTCTTCTTTGAGGGACTTAATTAAGTTATTTTCCCTTCTTTCTTTATTTATGTAAAATCTCGCTCTTGCGAGCACATGCTATCAACTTATTCTTTGAGGACACTTGCGTTCAAGTGATCCGATTATAGTACATGGTTATTTGTTTCACTTATGGATTTTATGATGCTGTTGATTATGTTAATTAACGTTATTTGATATATATGTATTGACAAATTCTATTGACGAGTATTCCTCAGTGTGCAGGACACTTGACAGATTGGGGATGTCGATGGCAACAATGGACCTCCTTGGACTCCGGGTTGAGTCAGGGGGTGGACTGTATTGGTTTGAGTATTTCATTTATGCATATGTGGCATATGATCGATTATATGATGACTTTGTATATGGATCATTGACAGTGTTTTGTCGATGGATGCAGGCTAACGAATTCTTGCTAGATATTGAAGGAGAGGTGTGGCAACATCCCTTCCATGAACTACTAGCACTCTCACCGTCAAGAGAACAACTTCATGGGGATAGTGGGATATTATTGATGGTTTGTGGAAGGGTTCTCATAGATTTCAAAATACATCACTACCTTGCAATTAAATGGAATCATGTATAAGTGGAGTAAGGAATGTGATGATATATTCATAAATTTTAAGAGATTACTAACCATTGCAATGATCCTTCCAGTAATTGGTATGGATAAAGACTTCACAATATACATGAATTCCTCGAAGAAATGGTTGGTCACTATATTAATGCAAGATAGGGGAGTGATAGTACATTCATATAAGAATCTAAAGCATCTTGATGACCTATATGCCATGCATGATTTAGAACTGTTAGTTGTAAAGCTATCTCTAAATATTTGGAGGCATTATCTTGTTAAGAGAATCTTTGAGCTCAAAGAAGATCACTAAAGATTAAAGAATTTGTTCACTCAAAGGGATCTAAATGCTAGGAAAAGGAAATGGATATTATATATAAGTGATATTGAATTTTAAATTTCATACATCAAGGGAAGGATAATGTTGTAGTTGAATCCTTGAGTAAAAGGATCTGAATCTTTTCTTTGGTGCCCATAAAGATAAATTGGGAAGGAGAATGTTGTAGTTGAATCCTTGAGTAAAAGGATGTGAATCTTCTCTTTGATGCCCATAAAGGTAAATTTTGGGAGCAAGTGTTGAGACAAATTCTTGGAGATAGTTAATATATGAAGGATACTTTAGAATGGGAATAAGTTAGAGCCTAATTTCTAAGGGTATTTCCTTGAAGTGGATGGATTGTAATATTTAAAGGGAGGATGTATATGTAACAACCATCCATTCTCCGAACATTATTTAATAAGTGAACACAGTGTAAATAGCATTTTGTTTTTTAAACATAAACATTGAATTATTTTCCTATATTACTATGCAAAATTTAATCACATCAAAAAGAACTAATTAAGAAACGGACTAACTTCGAGTAATTCTATATAGTAAGATGGATGATAGTAAAATAAGTATCTCCCTCAATCATCTAATACTTCATTTAAGGTTCTGTAACATCCAAGTTTCTTATTTATGTAGAATGCGCATTCACATTATTTTCCGTAGAAAAAAAATAAACTGCTGAATATAAGAATCATTTAACTAATTCCTTAAACATAATTATTCATTATAAATAATATTAACATTAAATAAGATAAAAACTTTTATTTTAGATTTTTAATATTAATCAATAATTCCATTACTTTTTTTTTATTCTTATTCCTCTTAATATATACATAAGGATATAATGATTATTGTATAAAGATCTAAATTTTTTATAACTTCTCGAAAGGTAAGGTAAGGAATAATTTTAATTTCTCTAAGCTCAACTTAATTTGAGTTGCTAACCTAAAGAGATTCCACCAAACTTTTCATTCGAAGACGTTGTTAAAACATAGTTCAATCGAACTCAAAGAGACATTGACAACGTTCCTTTAATCAATCTAATTAAGGAATAAGGTGAATGTTAACATTATAAAATTAGGGCTAAAACTTCCATTTCAATCTAACTATAAAACATTTATATATGAAACATAAGGTTATTACGATTCTGAGCAAGAGTAATTATTTAATGGAAATAATTCCATAAACCACCGTAAGATAAGAGAAACAACGTAGGTGTTAACCTGGAGACATGATAGTTCCATGTGTCGAGGGATTCTACAGGTGCCAACGCTACCTTGCTGAGGTGTTTACGTTGAGTAAGGGATATTGTCGCAACTAAACAGTTGATTCCACTGTCATAAAAACTATTAAAATCCTTGAATAAAATGTATTAATATAACTATAAGATAGGCTTGTTAAGTCGTGATCTTATGTAAAATCTGAGTGATTATCGCAAATTTATCATTACTTAGAGCGATGTCGTGAATCTAAAGTTAGTCGCCATAGTCTAGAACCTTTAATACAAATCATTTGTTCAAAAGGGTGAAGAGTAAGATAACAAAAAGGGTAAAGAGTAAGATAACAGTAGTAACTGTTGGAGATACTTCACACAACTAGGAATTATTTTTCCTAAGTATTTTCATATGTTTACTAGTCATTATTCAGTTTCATGTAGTTTAGAGAGAATATTCTCTTTAGTTCACACTTTAATTTGATCAATTGAGTGGAGTCTAGATGCCACATTGAGATCAGCACCATGAAACATTGGGATCATCACCAACTAATACGTATTGTCCTTAGGATCATCACTAGACTAGCGCATTACTCATGATTCCCTGATATCCTCCTCAATTCACTTTGTTTCAGTCAGTTAACTGAAGACTGAGAGAATAGTTAACTCATATTAGGGGGCATTTAACTCTCGTCACTTCTTGAGAGACTAAACTAGGTGGAATTTTACACTTGTAACTATTGGTATGTGTCCAAATCACTCTAGACCACCATTATGGTGCATTGGATTTTCCTACATTGCACATTAGTTGAGTTATATACAGTATATCATGTGCATATTATCATTCATTCATTTGGTTAATGAGAATTCTTCCATAATCTCTCCCCTGCTTCTCTTTTCTCATATTTTCTCTGCAATGTTTGTATGACATTTGCTAGCTAGATATTTTATGTGGAGGTTCAACAAATTTACATGGTATTAGAGTCGAGAGATTGCTAGGAAAAATACACACCAAATGCTTTTTGAAGGTACCGAAGATTGAAGACAACAGAAAAAATGGAATTTAAAATAATTCATTCTTACACAGTACAATTTATTTTCATGGAAAGAGAAGATGATATTGCATCTTCGAGGAATAGGATTATACAGGTTAACCATGGACATGGATACCAAACCCAGATTAGCCATAGAAAAACCCAAGTATCTGAATTGAATGGATGAAGCGTTTTGAACTATTTACAGTCTCATTTATTCTGAACTCCTCTTTCACATATCCTCCTATAAAACCCCAAATGAAGCCTAGACCACCATGGAAGGGATTTTTGGAAAACATGATGATATGAGGGGACACATGTTCTAGGTGTAATTTCTCACTTTTTTGAAACACACACTAACACTGAGAGGGGGCGTGAATCAGTGTCTGGAAACTTTGGCTACTTTTCACACTTTTATAGATTAACTAAATTAACTAAATAGTATATATGCAATTCAATTTAACTATTCGTAAACATGTATAACACAAATTGTATGAAGTATATAAAATATCATTCTTTTATATGTTTAACTTGAATGAATACAAATAAAATCAATCCTTCAATATCTTCAACTTTAACTGGATATGAGAGATATGTAATGATCTCAAGACAAATTCTTTCTTGGAATCACTAACTACTACTAATTTATTGAGTTATTAAGTGCATACAAGATTCATCAACACATGGATATCACAATATATTCAAGATGTAGAAGCACAAGCAAAGATCTAACCTTTTTATTATGAGCAATGTAAGATCAATACAATAGATGGTCGATCTGGCATAAACCTCAGATGGTCGTACAAGCAATAGATATGAGCTACTACAAAATTCTCTAGACAATACAAAATAAGCCTCCAAAGGCTCGATATACAATGAAGATTGAATCAAGCAGATCTGATCCATACTAATGCTCAACCTTCAAGCTGGAAAGAGCCACGTCCTGCTAGAATGTTGAGGTCCTAAATAATTCTTCCCTGCTACCAAAAGTGTCCAATCATCCCGAGAAATAGTCAAAATGATATATTGGGTGACTGTATGGACATCCCAGATGTCCAAATTCTCAAATCCACTCTCAAATCTCGTAGATCTAAATTCCTCCACTAAATGGTGTGCCCCACTGGATGACTGAAACCCTAGTTGGTTCGGCCCTGATGAAGGAGGCCTCCAAATGCTCTGAAACTCTCCAAGAATATAGATCGGGCTATGAGAATCCCGTGGGAAAAGTTTCGGACTCAGATCTCAAGCAGATCTCCCTAGATCTGAATTTTACTTAATCACAAGACGTCCCCTATGGCTCCAAGATGTCCCAATCTGTAGACAAATGTATAATGATGATAAACCTCCAGAAAATCCCTCAAACTGATGGTCCAGCCCCTACAAACAAAACCCAACTGTCGTAATGGCCCTGGGCCCTTGGGATAAGCTTGATCGAACCTCCCTCTATATTATGGTGCGCCCTTGCTGGAAACACAAGAACAGTACGACTTGCTACCTTGTGAAATGATAGATGGAGATGGGCTAAGACTAGAATGGTGTGGAGGATTCTTTCATCCCTAAGACCAAGTTGTGGAACAAGGTGACTGGATATTTCACCACTGAGTTGCTCACAAGGGTTTGTACAGCAAAACCCCCAAACTGAATGCTCAAGAGCAATAGAAAATGTTAATCCAAAACCAGAATGAGTAATAGGTGCGCCCCAACCTCTTACTTATACTTTTCCTTCTAATTCTCTATTGAGTTAGGTTAACTCCAAAGTTTAATCTTCTATTCTTCTGTTCAGTTATATTTTACTCCTTTATCCTTTTCCTTTCTTAAGTCAACTTAAAAATATAACTTTTAACTTCTTGACTTTCCCCTCCTCAGTGTGATACTATGACTTAGTGGGGGTGCCCAGGCCACTGAGTCTCCTCATCACCTCTCTAAGAGGTGGGGGACATTACAAGATATAATTCTCTAATACAAGACCCAACTTCTATTTCTCAAATCCAACTAAGAAATGAAAAATCCAACCCTCATAACAAGAACTAGCTTGTTGATCTCATATCCAACTGAGATGTGAGGAATCCAATCCTCATGACAAAACTCATCTTGTAAACATGCACCAACCTGATAGAATGAAATTTCATTCAATCCATTATCCATATATATATATATATATATATATATATATCCACCAATAAAATTTCTTCCAGTAATATTCCTTTACTTATATATTCCTCCAAAGGGTGCCACTGTGAAACAATGTGTCTTTTTGTAATGAAAAATTGCACCCCTTCCTTTAATTAACACAAATGGTAACTTTTATTAATTGATTTCCGTAAACCAATTTAGACAACAATTTTCGTATGACGATTCTTAATTCACGGAAAAAAAAATTAAAAATCTACAATATGGGTTTCTTGCAGAACATGCCCGATTATATGAAGGGCGAGAAATTTCCCTGGAAAGTGTGTAAGTTGGTTGGTACAGGAGGTTCTTTGAAGGAAACTTGCCCAAAGTTTTCTTTCATCATTGGATGCTAGGTAAAATTTAGTACATATTAACTTTTTGTGAATGTTTAAATCAACCTCCACATATCTCATTTGTTGGTGATTATTTAAACTCAAATTGAAAACATTTTACTTGATGTTTATATTAAAATCAGTTCCCTCTCAGCTTTTGGTCACTAAACATTTGACTTGGTCTCACTCTTTTTCGTATTTTCTTCCTCATTTGATCCACAAAAATATTTTTTGTTGACTCAACTAGGAGAAATTTCGACTTAAATATTTTGATTCAAGTTGACCCATATTGATTCAACCTTGACCCGACTTGTATTTTCATTTACTTGGACTTCGACCTTTAGACCAACTCAACTTGGAAGAAAAATAACTTGAGAAAATCAACTTTGGTTGTGTCAACTTACTTTGGCCGACTTGTATTTCCTGACTCAAATTTCCTTCAACTTCTACCTCTAGTTGGTCAACTTGTCTTTGAATCGTCTTGAAATCGATCAACTTGTCTTATCCAAATTCCATCAATTTGTAGGCTTGTAGTCGGTCGACTGGTCTTCGACTTGTCTTGTAGTCGAACGACTTCCAAATAGTTGACCCTATTATTGTTTGAATCGACTCAACTTGTGACTCGATGGTGTCAATGCTTCCTCACCAAACATCCACCATTGACATTTTGTCTCATCTTTGGACTCTTCGTCAATTGATATTTTCTGAATCACTTTTAATGAACCATGTCTTATTAACTTCTTTATTTCTTATTTTAATGGATCCATATTGGATTATACATTTCCCCTTTTTATCTTGAGAGTTTCTTAACAGTTTCTTATTTTTTGCATGAATTTTAATGACACAATATCAACCTTATGAAATATAGGATTAATGTATCAATCTCATACAATATATTAGTCAATATTATGTTTCTACTGATATTCAAGTCACCTTCATAACATTATGTCTAATATTGACAATGCTTGACATTCAAGTCACCTTCATAACAATATGCCCAATATTGACAATGCTTCTGAAACAAATCAATCAATGATACTTCACCTATTTATCAAGGTTGACATCATTGACAACAAAATTGCCAACAATCTCCCCCTTTTCTATGGATGGCAACCTTAGTAAAACAATCTTACTTCCATTGTGAAATGTGTTATGTATTTTGAGTCATTTGAGCTGACTTTGGTTTACTCTTTATCTCTCCTCCTTTGAAAACAATGACAAAGGGAACATTTCTCTTCTCCCCTTGAGATGATAGCCTACTTGAGGTGATGCTCCCCCTGTATTTGTCCCATTTATTTTCGACTTTTTATTTATTGTTTATCTGCCCTCTTTCGACATAAATGACAAAGGAAAAATAACCTTTACTGATTTTCTCCCCCTGTGAATGTTCCATATGTTATCTCAATCTCTTGGGATTTTTGTGTTTTGTACATTACTCTAATAATAAATTTCTGGCTGGAGCGATAATACTTTAGCAGAGGTGCAATTTCCCATATTTTATTTGATTCGATCTGACATTCCATTCTGGATTTCTTTTAATTCCATTGAATTTTTTCTCTTTGCTTCTTTTGCAGTTTTATATTTTTTCTTTGAGGTAGTTAAGTACCAAGTCTTACATACTTCTGAGTCCCAAACTCCATATCCTCTTGACTTCAAATATATTTTCATTATTTCCATCCATGAAGAGTAGTATGTTCCATCAACTAAAGGAGCTTAATGTGTGGAGACAACCATTTTTCATCCATTTGTGTGTTTAGTAGGATCTTCCTTCCAGTGATTATATTGTTTTGCGTGAATAATTTTTTTTTCTGATACCAATTGTTGAAACACACATTGACATTGAGAGGGGGGGGGGAATCAATGTTTGTAACTTTTGGCTACTTTTCACACTTTCATAGATTAACTAAATTAACTCAATAAGATATATGTAGTTCAATTAATTATTCATAAACATGTATAACACAAATTGTATGAAGTAGATAAAATATCATTCTTTTATTTATTTAACTTGAATGAATACAAATACAATAAATCTTTTAATATATTCAACTTCAAATAAATATGAGAGATCTAAATCTCTTATACAAGACCTAGCTTGTAGTTATCAGATCCAACTAAGAAATGAGAAATCCAACCCTCATAACAAGACCCATCTTGTTGCTCTCAGATCCATATGAGATGTGAGAAATCCAATCCTCATGAAAAGACTTATCTTGTAAATAGGTACCAATGTGATATAATGAACTTTCATTCAATTCATTATATATATATATCCACTAAGACAATTTCTTAATTTAATATTCATTTACTTATATAGTCCTCCAAAGGGTGCCACTTTGAACCAATGTGTCATTTTTTAATGAAGGATTGCACCCTTTCATTTAATTAACACAAATGGTAACTTGTATTAATTGATTTTTGTACATCAATTTAGACGACGATTTTCATATGAAGATTTGTAAGGGATGGAAATGAATTTTAAAATTCTATGACATGGGTGTTTTGCAGAACATGGCCAATTATCGGACACATGGAACATTTCCCCATCAAATGTGTGAGGTGGAGGGTACAGGAGGTTCTTTGAAGGAAACTTTCCCATCTTTTCCTTTCGTCATTGGATTCCATATTGACTTCAGTAAATATTACCTTTTCGTGAATTTTTAAATCAACCTCCACATATCTCCTTTGTTGGTGATTATTTAAAATCAAATTGCTAACATTTTACTTGATGTTTATATTAAAATTGGTTCCCTCTCAGCTGCTATTCACTAAATATTTGACTTGGTCTCACCCTTTTTCATATTTTATTCCTCATTTGATCGAAAAACATATTTTTGGTCGACTCAACTAGGATAAATTTCAAATTGAATATTTAAATTATAGTCAACCCATATTTCTTTATCCTTGACCCGACTTGTATTTAATTTTTCTTTGACTTCGACCTTTAGGTTACTTCTTTCTTGGACCAACTTGACTTGAAAGAAAACTTATTTGAGAAATTTGACTTTGGTTGTCTCAACTTGCTTTGTCCGACTTTTATTTCCCGACTCAATTTTCCTTCAACTTTGACCTTCAGTTGGTCGACTTGTCTTCGAATCATCTTGAAATCGAGCGGATTTTCTTCTCCAGCTTCTGTCAATCTGCAGGATTACAGTCGGTCCACTTGTCTTTGACTTGTATTGCAATCAATCGACTTCCAAATAGTTGACCTTATTGTTATTTGAATCGAATCGACTTATTACTCGATGGTTTCAATGCTTCCTCACTAAACATCCACCATTGACATTATGTCTCATCTCTAGACTCTTCTTCAATTGAAATTTTTTGAATCACTTTTAAGGAACCATCTCTTATTAACTTCTTTATTTGTGATTTGTATGGATCCATATTGGATTATCCATTACCATTTTTATCTAGACAATTTCTTCTTTTGTGCTTGGATGTTAATGACAGAATATCAACCTTATACAATATAGGATGAGTGTATCAAGATCATACAATATATTAGTCAATATTATGTTTCTACTAATATTCAAGTCACCTTCATAAAATTATATCCAATATTGGCAATGCCTGACATTCAAGTTGCCTTCATAACATTATGTCCAATATTGACAATGCTTGACATTCAAGTCACCTTCATAACATTATTTCCAATATTGTCAATGCTTGACATTTAAAGGTGTGACGTTGTGACAATGTGTGACATCGTCACACTGTGTTCTTCATCCGAGGTGCGACGATTTAGTATTTTACAACCGTCGCACTATTTCCTTCCCTACGGTGTGATGATTTATCATCTTCACACTTCATCCTTCTCTACGGTGCGATGATTCAACAACCCTAAAGAAAATTGCTTTTCTATAGTAAAATAGCCATATCTCGAAATCCACGATCTGGGTCGAGCTGAAATTTGGACTAGAGACGTATAACATAGGGATGATCATGCGCACCAAAAATATCCAAAACCCACATTATATTGTAGGAGATATAGTTGTTTTATCATATAGATAGTTGTCATAGAACCATCTGTTATATATCGGAGTCCACAATCTGGGTTTTCAAGATCTTTTTAGAATCAATAGCAGGGATGGAGGCGATGCAACTTCTTCCATAAAGTCTGGTGATAATAATCACACCATACAAATATTTTAAATGGAATTTTAAGGCCGCATTCCAACTCAAAATAAAAATGATTGTATAATTTGACGATGGCGAAAAAAACATAACCTACATAAGCACTTGAGAAGACCAGATGGGTGAACCATAAGGATGAGGCGAAAGAACTAATTCTTGATTTAATCTCCACTGATCTATGGTTTCATGTTGCCACATGCAAGACTCCAAACATGATCTAGACCACCTTGTAAGGACTCTTTGGAAAGAAGGATGAGATGTGCGGTCATATGCTTGAGGTAGATTTGAATACCTTAGACCCTAAAGGTTTTAATAATATACAATATTTTTTTACTAAATTTAAATATTTTCTATTGATCTTGGGTGAATGTGGTATTGAAAATTCTACACAAGAGAAAAAATGTATTCTAACAATCTTGGTGAAGCTAATACTAGAATACGCTATATATGTCTCCAATTTCCATTCTGATGGATGTCCTTTTGGAACAAATTGGAAAATGCCTATGATGGATCATTTCATTGAGTATCTCACAAAAGAACAGACAAAACTCATACATAAGGGCCTCATCAAGGATCCCAAAGCACATGCACTCACCATGCATGATGGAAAAGGATCATCCAAATAGAACGGGAAGGAGAAATAGAACGAGAAGGAGGGATATTTCAAACCCTTTAATGATTCTTCAGGTTCCAAAGACTCTTCAGATTCCAGGAAGAAGAAGAAGGGAAAGAATTTCACTTACTATAATAAAATGAATCATGAATAATCTACATGCATGAAGAAACAGATCGATCTTATGGCACATGCACTTCAACAAAACAACATTGGAAATTTCATTCTAGAGGGAGTCAAGAAGCAGAAGGAAGAAGATCCTGCTCCTAAGGAAGGTAATCATCATTCTCTTGTTGCAATTAATTCCTTATATGATTCATGGATTATAGATTCTGGTGCATCCCATCATATGGAAGAAAAAGATGAATTTTTCTCTTCTTTTAGTCCATGCTCAAGACCCCCTATTCTCATGGGGGATGATACTCTAGTAGAAGTAGCAGGAGAAGTGAGAGTGGAACTCAATAATGGAATTTTTGAGAATGTTTTACATGTTCCAAATATTTTTATGAATCTTCTCTCAGTTTATCAGATCACTCAGAAAGGTAAAACGGTTGAATTTACATCTGATTCAGTTTTAGCAATTGACATGCATGATAATTCCATCATTTCAATTGGTAAGGTGGATCAAAAGTCAAGTTTGTATAAATTCATTAATTTTTATGATGATGACTCCTCTTTTCTACTTACACATAAGGAGAGTATTTTTCATGCACCTCCAGTGCAACATGCATATACTGTTGTTCTTCCATCATTTTCATACACTAGAGATGACTCCATACACTCATATTTTTTACATGGAAAAAAGAAGGTAGTACAGCCAGATAAGAAGATAGTGTTGAAGCTTCGACACATGCCCAAGAAGGCACAAACAACACTTCAAACAGCAGGAAACCTTGTAGGGAATCCATTGGATTCGAGGACGACTCGATCTCAGCATGAGAAACCTTCTCATGTGATTTCATCTTCAGAAACTGTGATGCCCATGCATTGTTATATGGTTCAATCCATCGATATGCATAACTACAATAATGATGTGGGAAATCCATTATGGAAAGAATCCATGCAAAAGGAGTATGGCTCACTCCTAAAGAATCAGACTTGGCATCTAGTTCCACTTCCACCAGAAAGGAATATTTCCAGGTGCAGATGGGTCCACAAGATCAAGAGGTAAAAGGATAGACATGTTGTCAAAGGACTTCATCAAATCCATAAATATTTATACATTTTCATGAAGACTTTCAGTGAGTATAAGTTTCAGACTTTGTGAGGTCACCTGGTAGTGAAGACCATTGTTTCCTAGCAGCTAATTTTTCTTCTTTTGATGCATTTTCTTTTGAGGGGGGGTTTTGTTTTCACTTGGTTTTCCCCCTTTCCTCACTTTTATTCAGTGTTCATTATTTTCATTGTACATGAGTACCTAATATGGCCTAGTAGTCGGGACTAATTTTTTACTCCATTGTGATGTTCAAGGGGGGTGTTGGAGAAATTTCTATTTTCAACACACTAGTTCAGTGGGAGTTAACTGACTAGTTCTATTTTAGACTTCCTAATCTTATACCATCACTATTATGCATGCATTCATATTATAGGATGTCATTTCATATATGAGTGAACATCACTCACTCATTGATTAGATGATAATATGCATTGATTCTCATTCGTCATATTGTATCTCTCTTCCTTTTCTTGATAAGCTTTGTTTGTGTATATTTTAGCTAGGTCTCATGTGCAGGCTTCCATGAAACACTGACATTGAAGACATTCCAACCAAGAAAGAGAGGAGACAAGATATCAGGATAAATCTTGAAGGTGCAATTTTTTATTTCAGGGTTTTAAATTAACAGTGTTAATGTTAATTAGTGGGTAGCAGCAAAAGGATATCATAATAGAAACAACTAGTAGAGTTGTGATAGAGGGAAAACAAAGCTCTCAAGTGAATATTGTGGTAGAATCTTAGAAAAAGGAGTTCTGTAACACTTTCAGTTGAGGATTAGAAGTGAGGAGAACCATTGAAGTTTTCAAGGATGGTAGGAAAAGGTGCAGAGTGAAAGAAGAGAATGGGAGATCATGAGGTTCCAGTGGAGAGAAACAATGATACCAATTGCCATAGATCAGGAGGAGCCTTAGTGAGGTATTGAGTGGCAGGTAAGGGATACTGGCTACAGATGCTTGATGCAACTCATAATGGACTAGGAGGATTTCAGAAGAGAAGCAATGGAGATGAATAGTGATGGTTATGACAAAGGTTCGGAGAAAATCCATAAAAAGAGGAAGGAGGATGCCAAAGAAGTTTGCAAAAGCATGATTCAAAGAGAGATTGACAGGGAGTTGGTTGAGTTAAGAATAAAAATCAGTTACATGAGATGACTGCTATAGGAAATTGAAAGAATCCAGAGATGGATATGTAATGTAAAGAAGAAGGTCAAGTGACATGTAGTGAATGTTTTTGAGAGAAACCTGAGGAAATGATTGAGGAGCTTGAAGTACACGTTAAGTGTTTTATTGAAGAAAGAGAACCTCAGAGGGATGATTTTAGATAAAGGTCATTGGTAGAAGAGAGGGTCCACTTCTATGAACCAGAGAAAGGATTAATCCTTCCAGAGGAGGATAAATATATTGATGAGAGACTTACTACAAGTCTCATGGAATGTGTGTAAAGTTCAAATAAACATGAGGATGTGCTCATATAGATATGAAATGAGCTTAAGGAACCTTATGTTTTTTAATCTGACAATTTGTGTATAATTTCAGGTTTTACAGATGATGAAGATGGACAATCATTTGAAGTTGTCATAAAGATAGGGAAAGTTTAAAGACAACACAATTCAAATTTTGTTCTAAAGAAAAATGGAGCAGCATCATCTCATAAATACTATGTAGGTACATGAGATGGATAATTTCCTCTTGAATGCATACTTACAATGGATATAAATTTTTAGGAAGAGATGGAACTCTTAGAGGATTGGATGACACTGGATACAGGTAATGAATATTGCATGGAATTTATAGATGCAATCCAAGTTAGTTTTTTCTTATTTATGTGATGAATTGGAAATCTTGGAGAAGAAGAAAGTAGATCAAACCGTAGAGATTCAACATGAAAATTTAGATCTAAATGAGAGTATTTTAACTCTTATGCAAGGGGGGGATATTCAATAGCCAATAAACAACAACAACAAATTTCAAAAAGTTTGTAGCAACATGTACCATCAAAAATATAAGTTGGACTTGGAGATTGATGAGATGTGGATGCTAACAATGATATAACCTAAGAGAAGGCATGCTAAGGTAAGAAGGGTAGTCACAAATGTAACATCCTATTCTACTGAGAACACTTTTATTAACTTATTATTTGAGGACACTTGCACGCAAGTGATCCAGTTATTGTACATTGTGATTTTGTTTTGATTATGGATTATGCATGATGATGATGATGCATTGTGACTTATTGTTATTTTTAATTATATCTATTACCATATTCTATTGACGTGTTTTCTTGAGTGTGTAGGACACATGACATGTTATGGATGTTGATGGAATCAATGGACTTCCTTGTACTCTAAATTGAGTCATAGAGTGGATTGTATTTGTTTGAGCATTGCATTTTATGCACATGTGATATATGATTGATTTCAGTATGATTTATGTATATGGATTATTGACAATGTTTTTCTCAGTGGATGCAAGCTTGACGATACTTGCTAATCCGACTCACATAAGGAGTAAACGGGCATGCACAGAAACCATATTTTGATGGAGAGGTGTGGCAGTGTCTTTGTCACATCCTACTAACACTCTTTCCATGTTTTGAACTTTATGTTAATGATTACCTAGTTTGATAGTTCCACGATGTCGTGAGGGTGAACTGAGAAATTTACTAACGAAGATTTCTAAGGGGCGCACAATAAGGTAGAGTCCTTATTCCTTAGAATCCCTTATTCTCTCACAAGGCCAACCAAGTGGAGTGTTGACTCCAAGGGTAGGGAAAACTTCCAAAACCAGTCAAAGGAAACTTTAACCCTTGGAGAAAAAAGGTGCATCTTGAAGATAATGTCGCATAATTAAAACTTGAGTCATTAAATCTAGGTAGCATAGAAAACATTGAAATGATCGGACCTTGTTATAATAAAATAATTAATTAAACAATAAATTATTAATTATAAAGCCTAACAAAAGTCT
>ML788409.1:249796-266867 GCA_009831015.1 Picea engelmannii
GTCGCATAATTAAAACTTGAGTCATTAAATCTAGGTAGCATAGAAAACATTGAAATGATCGGACCTTGTTATAATAAAATAATTAATTAAACAATAAATTATTAATTATAAAGCCTAACAAAAGTCTAAGCCTAGGTATAAGAATAAGTCTAAGTCCAAATTTAAATAAAGGAATAAATGAATTATGACATAAGTTAAAATATTTGAGAGTATAATCAAACTCTAGGAAAAAGGGGAATAAAATTTAAGGTTTGGATAAAATGCACATGTGTGTTTGAAATTAATAAACTGGATTTTTAAACTAAAAGAATTAATAATATGAGAGAATAGTTGTACACATAGAATAGTATCTTGAGTCAAAATACCACGAGTCTAACTAGAAGAAGACTCATAATCCAACTCCAATTAATATCCAGTTAGGATACACTCATTAAATGAAAATTGGGGAACAAAGGGACAACTAAGAGTGAAAATAGGAACACATTGGGGAATGTGAGGGAAATTATCTTTTTGAGTAAAATAAAAACGGTGATTGCTTGTGAAACTTGGTGAGAGAGTGACAAGTGTGTGGGTGAATAATACTAATGTTGGTTGGATCTATGACTTCTTACTTCTTCTTTGGTTGACCTAGGTTCAGATATCAACAGGTTTGCAATAAAACCCTCTAAAACTATCAACCCTCTTGGTAAACTAGAAGGAAATGTTCTGCAGAGGGTGCTCAATGTAGTCTCACCTGAGATAGCTCTAATGGGTGACTAAAATACCTAGGTCTTTACAGTCTAGAAATGCGTCGGGATATGGGAGTGTATTTTATCTTTATTTATGCATTAAACTTGTTATTGATTCAAGTATTTATAATATTCATTCATATTTTGCCTTATGCATGCATTATAATACATCTAGTTAATTCTTCTTTCATAAGTTAATCAATGACATAAAGTAAACATTCAAAAAAAACACACAAAAAACAAGTTTTATCGTGGTTCACCCCCTCTTGGGGCTACGTCCAAAAAGATTTGGCTCCTTTGCTCTTTTATTTAATCTTTTTGAAAATATAGTGTTGGGAGCATTACATCTTCAATCATACAATCATGATGAGGTTAAGGAACCTTTGTGAGGAGGACTAGATCACACCGGGCTTCTTAGCCTGTGACCGAACCCTACAAATTTAGCTTATATGACTATTCTATGACCTTATTACCACAATTATAAGCAACCAGTAACAACTGAACCCCGACATACCACCAACCTAGACCTCCTAGGTTCTTATTTATAATATTTTATAGGCTTATATCCATTACAATCCCTATAAAAAAGCCTAACCCTATCATTGTTAGGATTTCCTTCCTAAGTACCACGTTTCTTTTCCTCTTGCATGTTTCTTTTCCTTATTTTTCTGCATGTTTCTTTTCCTTATTTTTTTGCATGTTGTTTTTCCTTCTTTTTCTGCATGCTGCTTTTCCTTATTTTTTTGCATGCTCCCTGAACTACCATGCACAAACTTTGGAGATTTTCTATTAGTTTCTTTCATTTTTCCCTCATCTACATAGATTTTGTTGTTAGCGCCTCTATTTTCTGTGTTGTTATCTCCTCCTTCATTAATGTTGCACTTGCTATTTGTGCGTGTGCCATACTTGTCTTCTCTTCCTTCAACTGTGCAATCATTTGTGTTTCTTATTGTTGGAGGGGGTCCAATTCCACTTGTCTTTATTGCACCTGTGTTTGTTCTACTTTCAACTCTGTCTACAGAGCCCTGATTTCTTCAATTCCCTTCAAGCGCTTCGTGATACTCATTGTTTTTTTTCGTTGCTTTAGATATTGTATGGAAGTATTGTTTTTATCCTCTTCTTGGTCCTACTATTGGACATTTTCATCTTCTTCCAGGATATTCCATATATGCGAGGTTATATCGATCAACTCATCTAATTCCCTTTCTTCTTTCTCCATATCAGCTATCTGGAGTGAAAATTGTTGTTCTCTCTATTCTCGAACCTCTAGAGTCGTAGGATTGAGCCTTTCATTGAGCTCCTAAATTTCCTTCTTATTTCTATCAATTGTTTGTTAGGTCATGTTGGTCTTCTCCTCTGCACTCCTCTCAGGTGATTTTGCATTGTTTGGGATGCGATCATATACTGTTGTTAATCCATGTTCTAGTTTATCTATGCGCTCTTTCTCCTCCTCTTTCTCTGAATTCATTTGGTCACATGTGATTTGTAGCATTTCATCAACTCCTCTACCCACCTCCAAGTTGGTTGCATCCACATGAGCCCTGGATTTCACTTCTTGCATTACGTTGGCCTAAAGTATGTAGAGTGCCTTGGTGGGTACTTGGGTCGTGACAACTTCCAATTGTTCCACATCCCCCATGGGTTTCTACATAGTCTCCTGAACCAATCTGATCATTTGGTGCATGAATGTAAATATATCCTTGCCTTGGACTACCAACTGCATTGTCTCCTCTCGTTCTTTCTACGCAGGGTGTCATTGTGTTTTTTCATGTTGTTGCACTGTGGCATGTGGTCCTTCTTGACTACGTAATAATTGTATATTTTCATGGAATTCTATGAGATTGGACATGATATCTTCTCGTTACACCTATGCAATGAAGACCACTTATTCCTCCCTATATTGGACCTTGTCCACGACTAACTTTGCATCATCCTCTGTCAGGGTGATGACTGGGCCTTTTGTGACATACTTTCTTTTCTTGCATGCCTATTTTTCCTACGCTGGCTTCCTTATTATCTATGAGGGTTGCACCCCACTTATTCTACCCTGGAACCTCTCTTCTCCATCTTGTGAAATATCCCCCTTTCCATTATGTGGTTGGTTTCATGTCCTTGTTGTTGTTACTATCCTCCTTGGTCGTTTCGGTATTGTGTTGCTTCTGGTTGGCTGATTCCATGCTGCAACTTGCTTCAGATTTGTCCTTAGGCCTGGAGGATTGCGCTATGACTAGCCTTGTTGTTGGTTTTGTTATTGGAAGCTACCATTGCACAGGAAAGTATTTGACTATCCAGTCCACCTCTTCCTTGGTGACGCAATACTAAATTTCTAGCCATGCCTTCTTTGGATCCATTGCGGCCTAGATCCACACGTAGTGCTTAGATTCCTTGAACTTCGATATCCATTTTGTATGATAGATTACATCCATAGGTATGTTCCATACATTATCTGTGCATTGTAGTATTTCTTCCAGCAACATTGCAAAAACAATGTTGTTTTCTTTCTGAGTTTTGTTATCCTTGGTTGACTAGAGGGACTCATATCTGGCCACATAACATTTCCCCTTCCTATATTAGACCGATAAGAATTTTATCTCCTTCAATCCTACCAACTCTATAATAATAATCAGCAAGGATTAATGAAACACAGTTCCATTATCCTGAGCATCTTGTAAATCTACCAAAAAATGGTTCAGCGGGTATTGTGCCCAGCTGAAAATTACTCCTTTCACGCACTACATGGCTACTGCAATAAATCCTATTGGCACTTCTTCTTTTCAAGACTTCCTCAATATTTTTCAAGGCACAAGCTTGCTAGAAAACCGTGTCATGTTTTCGTTAATATATTTGACCACAATTCCCATATTACCCTAACTGGTGTCAAATTGCGCTTTGACTAGATTTGTGATTTCCTTTCCATGCACCTTGTTATCCAAGTATTCCTCTGGCTGCATGTCGAATGTAGGTAGTCCTATGATAGTGGAAATCAATTCCACATCTATCTTTATTGGCATATCCATCCACAGGATGCCTCCGTGTACCCATGTGACTAATTGTTTGACACAGAGCCTGACATTTTTACCGCGCCCGAAATGCAGTATATCTAACAGGTTCATGATGTCATAGTTGTAGAGCCCCATTATCCACTGTGCGGGCTCCATTATGGATTTACCTAAGGGTCCAATTTCCCTTGTGGTTGTTAATTAGGTCTCCTCGACCAAATCTGGGAATTTGGCTGTGTCACAAACATCGTGGTATGAATATCTAATTTTGGGTACCTTCCCTAGGATGTCAACCATAGTGACCACTGGATCTGGGAGATACAAAATTGTGATATACATGGCATCATGTTTCTTTATTTTCTATCCCACAACAGATGGGCCTTCCTCTGTTGTGTCTGCATCTTCTTCTTCCCTCTCAGAATCTAGCCTATCGATGATAT
Organism: Picea engelmannii; assembly: GCA_009831015.1. NCBI lineage: Eukaryota > Viridiplantae > Streptophyta > Pinopsida > Pinales > Pinaceae > Picea > Picea engelmannii. Next base: position 253,964 of record ML788409.1, read on the forward strand.
CCTCGACCAATAATTCCTCTCGTTCATGGGTCTATCATGGTCCCATTTTTTCTTCAAGATTCACAAGCCTATTAGGGTTAGGGTTTGGAATACCATTCTAGGTCCTGAAACTCTTCCCTATTTCCACTTTCTACAATGTCCATGTTTCCTCTTCAAACCATGTTGGGCTGATTGATTCTATGTCAGGAATGGTGAAATCTTCCATCTCGACCACGTTCTTGGGATGTGTCATTCTTTCCTTATGCCTTTGTCCCTATTGAGTAACCCAAAAATACTATCCTGGAATGTTGAACATTGGTGGGATCGTCTTCTCTTGAATTCACACACTTTGTTTCTTCTTCATAAAATGATAGCTAGCCCACACACTTTGTTTCTCTCTATGTGCCCAAAAATCACTAAGTGTTGAATAAAATTGTGATTTCCACCTTTCATAGACCAAGTCATATCTATTTTTCAATTTTCCCACTCATTTGCACCAACTGTAATTTTTCCTGCGTTTTGTCTTTTGATGTTTGTCATAGTGATTACTATACACAAATTTGTTCACACATTCTTGTGGTTCAATCCACTTCTATGTATTTTTATGTTATTCTTCCTTTTTCTATTTTGTATTCTTTTTCTCTCCTTTTTCCCCTTTTTATTTATTTTTATCATTTCTCTATCCTAATCTTTGCTATAGTACACTATACATTCCTTGATCATTGCATTGCAACTTGTAAGGGTTAGTAGGTCGACTATCCCTATACAGTTTCAGTCGACTACCGTTGATCATTCCTTTTAGTTATGTTCCTCCCAAGTCTTTTATTTGTACAGATCCCCCATTTTTTATAGTCTTTACTTCATATGGCCCTAGCCAATGCACTATAAAATTACCCAGGCTTTGGAAAAAAATGTTGTCATAGAGCAAGACTGGGTCTCCCTCTTTAAAACTCTTTTTTTAATATGTATGTCATACAAGGATTTATCTCTTGTTTTCTATACATCTTGCTTAAATACTACTAGAATCTTATCCTCTTCCATTTCAGTTAATTGACTTAACCTCTCATGTATTTCACCTCTTTCGATCATGTTGGTAATTGTTGCTATGCACAGACTGGGTACCGGAAATTCTAATTGCATCACAAATTCCTACCCATACACCAATATGAATGGAGTATGTCATGTAAACTTATTACATGTGGTCCTATATTCCCATAGTATTGTTGGTATCTGCAAGTCCCAATCATCCCTGTTGACATTGTAGATTTTAGTCAGAGAATTTTCCAATATCTTATTGAAAGCTTCTATTGTTCCATTTTTCTGAGGATGATATGGTGTAATCTTCTTGTGATATACTTAAAACTCCTCAGTCATAGCCCTGATGGTACTATTGATGAAATGAGTGCCTTGGTTACTCATCAAAATCATGGGACATCCAAATATGGTGATCACTTTCTCAAACAATAAGTATGTTGTTGTCTCTGAGCCACAGTCTTTGACTGGTGCCGCTTCTTCCCATCTTGTTAAGTATTCAGTCGTAATAATGATATGATTAGCTCCTGGCCTTTTTACTGGTCGGTTGATAGCTCCCACACAGTCTATTTCCCATTTATCAAATACCTGCAGAGTCACATGTGGTCTTAGAGCCATCTCATCCCTTCTCTTGGGTTTTCCATCCCTCTGACAGACATCGGTTTTCTAGAAATATTCCTTGGCATCTTTATGGAATGTTGGCCACCATAAACCTACACACAATACCTTCTGCATAATATATTTTCTTGCATAGTGTCCTCCAGCTATACCTTCATGAGCTTCTACTAAAATTATGGTCCTTTCATGTTCCAATACACACCTTCTCAAAATGCTATATGTGCCCATTTTGTATAAATGTTGTGAAATAAGTTGATAGTCTGCAACTCTGACTACCAGATTTTTCTTTTGTGTAGTGGAAAACTCCTGTGGTGCAACCATTGTACTTAAATATTCAATAATATCAGCAAAGTATTCATTAGCTACTTGTACTGAAAATAGTTGCGCATGAGGGAATTTTCCTTCCAAGTTAGTAGGTTATTTTCCATTAGTTACCCTTGACAAGTGATCAGGTCCTCCATTCAACTTCCCTGGTTTGATTATCACTTCAAAATTAAATCCTAGGAACAACAATATCTAGCTACAGATACTCCCCCCTAACACTGACTTGTTAACTAGATATTTGAGGGCATAAGGATCTGTGAGCATTTTAAAGTGTTTACCCAATAAATGGTGCCTAAATTTATAAAGTGCATATACCATGGCTAGGCCTTTTCGTTTTGTGGTGTTGTAGTTCTGCTCTGATTCTGATAACTTTTTGCTTGCAAAGGCTATAGGATGGTCTAAGTCCCCTACTCCTCATTGTAACAGAATTTCCCCACGTGCTATAGATGATGCATCTACATGCACATGAAATGTCTTTCCCCAATATGGAAATACTAGTATAGGTATTGTTACCATCTTTAGTTTTAAAGTGTCCAATCCTTGTTGATAGTCCTCATTCCTCTGAAATATGATGTCCTTCTTCAACAATTTTCCATTTGTTCAGTAATATGTGCATGCCCCTTTATAAAATTCATGTAATATCCCATATGTCCCAATGTTTCTCTTAACTGAAGCACTGACTTTGATGGTGGTAAATTTACAATGAATGTAATCTTAGCAGGGTCCACTAGTAGACCCTTTTTACACATTATATTTTAAAAGGTGTATTAAAAATGCATTTCTTGATATTCAATGATATATGGCATTTCCTGCATCTTTCCAACATTAGTCTTAGCACTTCTACATGGTCCTTTAACAAATTATATATAGTCCAGTCATCTATATATACTTCTAAAAATTGTTGTATGAATTTCTTAAAAGTAGCTATGACTACTCTTGAAAATAGGGTTGGTGCATTCTTCATCCCAAATGGCATGAATGTATATTGGTAGAATCCCCATTCTGTAGAAAAAGTAGTCTTATACTTGTCATCTGGAGCTATTTTGATATGATTGTAACCTAAGAATCCATTTGTAAATGAATAGGCTTCCTGGGCTCCCACATTCTCTAAGACTCCATATGTGAAAGGGGCAGGGAAAGGGCCATGTAAGAAATCATCATTAATTTTCCTCAGATCTACACAAATCATTATCCCACCTTGTTTATTTTCTTGGACTACCATGGCACAGATCCATTCAAATTCTTCTATTGGTTCTATGATACCAACTCCCAACATTCTTTCAATTTCTTCTTTCACTTTCTTCTTATATGTTGGATTTAGTATGTACAGTATTTTCCTGATAGGCCTAGCCTTGTGTTTGAGGGGTATATTCATCTCACCTAGATCCCCTATTATGTGCTTCATCTCTGTAGAGGTAGTTGGAAACATGTCAATGTATTCGCGCAGTAACTATGTTAGTCTTTCTACTCTTTTCTCATCCCAATAGTCTCCAATACTTGTCATTTTAGGATTGTCATTCATCCCAATATTGAATTTCTTAAATTCGATTGGTGCATCAAATACTTCTAACGCCAGATATGGACCTTCCACCTCTCTTTCCCCTTCCATCTCTGTAATATGAATGTTGCATCGATCATCTTCATCCATTGCTTCCTCTTCAATATGATGTCATGTGATTAGCTTTTTGACTATTTGTTTGTTCTGTTGTTGATATTTTGTCATGATTTCAACTTCTAGCTCATTAACAAGTATCATTTTGTGTATCATATTCATTTTTGAATCAATGTTGGCGTTCTTATGTTCAAATGATAAGGTTACTACAAAATTATGTTGTAAGTGTGTTCATTATGTATTGTCTTTATGCCTCTCTGTTCTATATACCAGTTCTCTCAGATTCCTTCCAATGTATGGATTAAGTGATGACTCCATTCCTCTAGTGGTGTCATCCTCCATTGTGCCTTGCACTTTTCCAAGTGTTTCATTGGTGTTCCCTTTCCATCGTACCTATACAATTTATTTTTCCCCTTCTCTACGTCAAACCTAATGCACAGTAGTAGTTTACACTGATATCAGTCTTGAATGGTTTATTTATGTGCACCCCACCATCTTGCAAGTGTGACCTTGAGTGTGATATATAGGGCTAAGATCCTTTGATTTTCTAACACTTTGTCTTTATATTTTGTAAATAATTCCCCTAATTAATTTAACCCATGAAAATTGAGAGGTTATCTTATCATTGTACTAACCCATCTTACTACGCGATCTATTCTTGCATACCTCCTTGTTGAAACTCCATGTAATCATTGTTGCCAATTCTCCAAACCTATATATGAGTCAGAATAACATGATGCAATTCTTCTTCATCTAAGTACACCATCTATAGTTGGGTTAACAAAATCCTCTTCTCGCACTGTGGTTTTGTACAACTAGTTTATTTCCTCTAGATCCAAACAAGTGTTCTCTACATACCTTTCTCCATATAATGGATCCAATGGTGTAATGACTCTATATTTTCCTGATTCAAAAGTCATGTTTCTTGTATTTACATTGATTATATCTTGGTTATAAAATTCTCAATCGAATCGAAGAAATTTTGGGTAAGGTGTTGTGCCATCTACTATCTCTATCACTTCAAGATATGCCATAGTGTGCACTCCATACAATACTAATATCACACATTTAAGACTTCCAATTGGTAGCACTCTGTGTTGATTTTATAATTTCACCTGAACATGTGAGTAGCCTAAGGTAGGTTCCCCCATACATTACCACGTATTCTTAGTTAAAGAATTTACTTCAGAGTGTAAATCCATTATAATATCACCCATATTAAAATCCTCAATATTAGCATTTAGTTTCAATTATCTGCTTGTCCTTCTTCTTATATGGAGACGATTGATTGCTTTTTGTTCTAACTTTCCTTCCACCTTGGTGTTACATGTTTCTAGCATATCTTGTAAAATCATAAAAGATGATGGGCCATTGAATATATTAACACAAGATTGCATAAAATTCTTCATGGTACTTACTTGCTATAAAGGTTGTCCCTTAGTGGTATGGTCCATTGAAAATGGCATCCCATATATTGGTGGATTTTCAAGTTGTTGTGTGACTGATGTAGACGCAACATTCTACTTGAGACACTCCTCTCTAATTCCTTAAATGTTTCCTTTTCTTTCTCCACGTCAAATGGCATCTGTGGTTCAATATTCTTCTCAATCCATTGGTGTTATGCTTGATCTTTTTTTACCGCATCAGTTCTTGTCTTGGATCCTCCTCGAGTGACTATATTGATGTTTCTTCCATCATCCCTAGCTTATGTAGAAATCAAGTGGACATTCTGGTTGTTTTGGTTCCTTTTGTCTTGGATGTTCCCCAAGACTGTCAGACAATATTTTGTGTCATGATCTATTATGTGACAATATATACATGTACCCAGTGGGAGTGGCACTCCCTTGCATAATGTCCTAGTTGTTGGCAGTTGTGGCACACTATTGGTCCTCTGCCTCGTCCAAATATTTTGTTGCCTCATCATCCACCTCTATATCCACCTCGATCTCCTCATGGCACACTTTACTGAGGTACCTCATTATACTGCATAGGGTTATACTATGGTTGCACATTATTATATTCCAGCTACACATTGTTGTATGGTGGTAGTACTTGGTTGAGCTAAAGTGCAACTTTTCCTGTCATCATTTCTTCTTACACCCTATAAGTATCTAAGGTTATTTCTCTCATCGGATCCATCATCCTACAATCCTTATCGTCATGACCCACTGACTTGCAAAAATTGCAATATGAACTTTTGGGTACTGTCTTATATTTCTACATCATTGGGCAGTGATATGGATCATGCCCATGTGTCTTATAAATTTTGCAGCATGGTCCTCCTGTTGGGAATGGGTTTGTCACCGCTATCTCCATATACTTCATGAAAGTTGGACATTCATTCTTATAGTGTCCTTCTATCCTACATAAGGTAGACCAAACAATTTCTCTTTTCTCTTTACCCTTATTCTAGTAAAGTTGAAATGTTAGATTCTTCAAATCCTCCTTCAACTCTTCTATTGTTGGATCTTTCTGCTAATACTAGTTTTCTTTTAGTTGTAAGGCTGCCTACAGAACCTATACCTGAGTTTGGAACTTATGTTGTCTTAATGGGTATTTCAAATGTGGTAACAATGAGTTCACAAATAAATGCCTATGTTGCATGTCAGTCATTGCATATTTCAACTTACCTTTTAGACGTTTAAACCTCTAATCAATCTCCCAAGTAGACTCACCTTGTTTTTTCCTAATTTCGATCATTTCATTCATATACTGGTCTTTTAAGTTGGGCTTCTAAAATTCATTTATCAGTTGTTTTTTCGCATCTGCAATAGTCTTTGTTACTCTCGGTGGATTGTTTATATATAGGCTCATGTACCAGTCCAGTGCACAGTCTCTTACTATGATAGATAAATGTGTGAGATTTTTATCTTCATCTATGATCTTCTTTTCTTCACATATATCCTCACATATGAATAAGTGTTTTTCAGGGTCCTCTGATGCCTCTCCCCAAAATTCTGGTAACGTGATCATGGGATCATGTCCTGCCATTTTAAATTTTATTGAACTACTACCTCCACACAGTGTAAATAATTGACTATTACTTCCTAAACTGGCTCCTCCAATTGATTCTCTATGCCTTGATGTGTATCATGTTGTCTTTCTTCCACTAAAATCCAGTTTTCTAAATGTTGGTGTTCTTTATGGTGTGTTAATTGCACATGGGGTTTTAGGTTCCACACTGACGGTGATCTCGATTAGAGTTCTTCCTTTTGTTCCTTCACTTGGACCTCTTATTTTCTTTTCATATGTTGTGTGCACGATTTCCTCAATCTTCTCCACAACCCGAAGATCCTCTACCTCTTATTCATCGCTTGCCAAGCCCTCTGTATTAACTATGTCTCTCTTCTTGTTATTCATCTTATATTGGTAGTGTACTCCATAGTGTGTCTTTCCATCTTTTTCCGTTATCTGTTTTATCTTGTCTTCCTCCATCATGATTAGGTCCATGGAATTATTCTTCTTTCCCTTATCCATCTCTTCCTCCATTTCTCAACTTCCTGTCAGTGCTTCCCCCCTTCCCCCATGCACGTAGGGAAGTTTAGTTGTCTGATTCCATGGTAATCACATTGTTTCCATATAATAAAATCTTGATTGAAGTATACATCGATTTGATGTAACTACCTCTAGGTCCCTTTAGAAAATATGACTCTACTACAGTGTAAGACTTTGTGGTATCTACTAAAAATTCAATGATGAACCCTACAACAATATTGTGTAACCAAAAATCTATTGCATGCGTAAATTTGTTATTAACGTGTTCTAACTACGCGATCTCCACAAGATTCCACTCCAGTTGTCTAATTCAATTTGTAGGGTGGTTTTATTTTAACCTAAATAACCACTCCTACAACAAATGCGGGAAATCATAGAAAAATACCTCATGCAAGTCGCTAAACGTGTATTTGTCGATACATTTGAGCGATGTTAGATTAGCGGTTTTTTTCTCCTTCTGTGCAAACTCGAGTCCCTTCATTTTCAACCATATTTCGATCTCCTCCTTTGTTGAATTCCATGTCCTGAACATTCCCTTCTATACTTTCATCGCCCACACATTTCTTCCACGGATCATGTCCACTCAATCCCTTGCAGTTCAAGTCCCGACAATTCAACATTTTTTTCGTTGGTTCTTTGACTTCTTACTTCTTCTTTGGTTGACCCAGGTTCATATCTCAACAGGTTTCCAGCAAAACCCTCTAAAAATACCACCCCTGCGAACAGGGTGCATAGTGCAGTCTCACCCGAGATAAATCTAATGGTTGACTACAATACCACGTTTTTTGTAGTCTAGGAATGAGTGGGGATATAGGAGTGTATTCTATATTTATTTATGCATTAAACTTATTATGTATTCAAGTATTTCTAAGATTCATTCATCTTTAGTCTTATGCATGCATGCTAATACATATAGTTATTCATTCATTCATAGGTTAATCAGTGATAGAAACTAAACATTCTGAAACATCACACAAAACACAAGTTTTACCATGGTTCAACCCCTCCTAAGGCTATGTCCACAAAGATTTAGCTTCTCTACTCTTTTATTTAATCTTCTTGAAAATATGGCGTTGTGTGCAATTACATCTTCAATCATACAATGATGATGAGGTTAAGGAACCTTTGTGATGCAGACTAGATCACACTAGGGTCCTCAGCCTGTGACCTAACCCTCAAAATATAGCTTATGTGACTTGTCTATGACCTTATCACCAAAATTATGAACAACCAATAACGACCAAACCCTCAAAATATAGCTTATCTGACTTGTCTATGACCTTATTACCAAAATTATGAACAACCAATAACAACCGAACCCCACTGAACCCCCAACCTAAACCTCATAGGTTCTTATTTATACTATTCTACGAGATTATAGTTGTTACAATCCTTATCAAAAACCCTAACCCTAGCATAGTTAGGCTTGCATGCCTTCGTTCCATGTTTCTATTCCTCTTGCATGTTGTTTTTCCTTCTTTTTTTGCATGCTTCTTTCTTGCCATCTCTTGTGTGCACTCAAAAATTAGGTTTTCTTTTCCAAACTTAGGTCTTTCCAAAAATATACATTTTTTTTCAAAAATAGTCTCGTGCCCAAAATATCCTTCCTTCTCAAAATAGGTTTGTGCCCAACACCTAATTAAATTAATTAAAAGTTAATTATTTGTGCATAAGGACATGTGTCATTGGGGATTTTTTTATAAAAAAAATGGTGTAGAAGGGAAATGGATGTGAAGAGCTTATAGAAGGAATGGAATATCTTCCTTGTGAGGCAAGCCTTGGAGCTATTGTTTGTTGGCTTCTTATGTGTGGACCCTTTGCAGCTCAGAGGGCTAAGGGAGAAGAAGAGTAGCCCTAGCATTGATTGGGAGCATTGGTTGGGACGTACGGGTGAAGTGATTAACAAGCAAAAGAACAAAAAGAGCACAAGTCTTTGAAGGACATGGTTTCATCTTTTTGGTTCCTATACTTTATTTCTCGAAATTTTATTGTAGTAAAAGTAAATTGTAAATTAGAATTTCGTAAATTGTTGCAGAACTAATTGTAATTCTGGATTAAAATGTTTATGTTTGTTGTAGAGTTATTATGTAATTTAGAAATCAAAATTTTATAGTCGCTACAATGTCATTTCTAAATTTGGAATATAGAGTTTGGGTGTTCGTTGTAGAATTATGTTGTTCTCTGGAGTTTAAAGTTTATATGATTGCTGTCAAATTTAAACTGCAACCCATAATTCGATTTTTATAAATCGTTGTCAATTATTGTAAATCTGTATTTAGAAAATTGTTGGGTTGTTTCATTGGATAGCATCTTATGAAAATATATTTACATTTCCATTATCAAGTATTGGAATACCCGGATGCTTGAATTTAGTTGGTCGTTGCATAACTAACTTGCAATTTAAAGAATTGAAATTTCAATTTGATTGCTGCATATCTTATTTGGATTCTGGAGGTTTCTGTCAAGTTTTGAAATTTTCGGAAGGATTGAAATTCATAGACCATTGCTTGGATAATCGCCATTCCGGATTTGAAATTTTGTTTGGGAGTTGTAACCATTTACAATCAAATTTGTAGATTCTTGTATGTCGATGTTGAATCGTTTGCAAATTTAGGATTTGAATTTTGAACGCTGTAGAATTACTTTACCACTCAGTGAGTTAAATATGGGGTCGCTGCAAAGTTGAAATCCCGACCTGAGTTAAATATGGATCCATGCAAAGTTTGACAACCAAAGTTTAGAAATCATGTAATCACTGTAAAAAAAAACTGTAACCCTGAATCGATGTTAGATATAGGAGCTTTTCGAAGTTTGTAATTGTGTTGTTAGATGCAAACTAAATTACATTTGGATATTTGGAAATCGCATGGCCATAGTAAAACCTCTGTGAGTTTCCAAATTTTTAAAATTCTTGTGGTCCTGTAAAATTTATGCAAGTCCAAATTCGGAGTTTCTTTCTTTTTAAATCATTTACAAAACATATATATATATGAGAATGTCGATAATACCACTATACAGTTAAGTGGAGTTACTAGCAATCAAATATCTTAGGGGTCACTCTCAAATTATTGACAGTCACAGAATTTTAGAATTTCTGGCGGTCATTGTAAACTTATTGTATTTAGGGAATTTCAAAATCGTTGGGTCACTAATAAACTTTTGTCAATCCGAAATTAGAATTTGGAATTACATTTTGTCGCTATCAAGTTTTTGTTTTTAAAATTTTTAAAAACTCTATAAGATCGTTGCCAAACTTAATGGCAGATCCGAAGTTATAATTTGATCGCCATGGAACTTTTATCAACTCTGAATTCTAGAATGGAAGGGCCTCGGCCGAATTTGTTTGGCCAAGATGGAAATCTAATTTACGAAGATGAATTGTAATCGTAGATAGAATTCATCTTTTACTTTGAGCTTGGGTTTGTCCAGCTTCGTTTTATTTAACTATGAAATGCTCGTCAGAACGATTGGCACGAATCAGATCCAAGAAAGACAACTAGCGCGTGGAACCTACAACCAAGTGTCCTCCACCATTCAACAGTTAGATGAATGCAAGTTCCAGTGTTAACCCAATCACGTGTGGTGTTATCTGGTTAGATAAATGAGCACTCACTACTAATTATACCTATTGATAATGGGCACAATTAATGATCTTTTAATCTTAAATTCTAATCTGATGGCTAAGCATTGAAGACGCTGGCATATTCTTAGTCGTCCTCCAAAATCAATGCGTTAGATGTATTGTTCATAACTCCTTGCATTTATGAAGGCATCCATTAACATGTTTACTTTTTTACATTTACCTAATCACATTATAAATTTACTGTAAAAATACATAATTGCCACGTTTATTTTGATGGCAATCATTCATTTTTTATATCTGAAAAATTGTTTAATGCCATGACCTGAGTGCGCTCTCTTTGGAGTCACAACTCAATCACAACTCCCCTTTCGACATTCTCCAACCGCGAGTCCAGTGTGCTAGTTATATTAACTCCTAGAATGCAATAAGTCCCTTAGTAGATACACTTTTAAACTACATATAGTTGAAGGTAATAATTATGTTTTCCTTATTAAAGTGAATTAATGAAGGACTTAAGAACTATAATACTTATAGGTCTTAGTGTATGGCTTACCAATATTAAGAATTGGAAGGAATAGAAAATATTATCCTCAAGTAAAATCTTGACTGGCTAATCAATAAGTTAGAATATAGGTTGTTAACATTGTGGTATGTTTAAGATGGAAATAAAATAAAATAAAAAAAATTCACTAGTGATTAAAATTTTGGAGATTATATTATTAAGTTCCAATTTTTAATATAATTAATATCTATTTTAAAGGGTTCTATTTCAAATTTCAAATGGTGATAATAGTATCGACTATTAAATGAGCATAGGAGATTATCACATTAGTAACGTGTCTTGTGAGAAATATAAACATGATTAATGTCCTAAATTGTTGAGCTTACATGCTAGATGATTACAATGATTTGTTATTGTATTAGAAATGATTTTGTAATAGGTTGGAACTAGAAAATTGAGTGGTTGTTATGATGTGTATTTTACTGATGTAGTGACGAATTTTGTACTACTATGAAGAGTTTTTGAGTGAATTTAATTGTTTTATGATTAAGTACTTTACTGTCAATTTAATGTTGTATTTAGTTTAGAATTGATTATGGGAGTAGATATCTCCACGTTCCTCAGAACAATTACGAGTCCTAAGACTTTAAATGATCAAAATCAATCGCATGAATTATAAACTTGAGCGTTGATTATGTGTTTTGGAGGTCCTAACCCAGTAGGTTGGGAAGGTATGTATCCTTGTTATCTTCATGTGATTTGATTGAGTTGTTAGTAACAGTGATGGTGTGTCTAACTCTTACGATATATTGTTGTGGATGAAAGTAGAATGTATATACATTGATGTATGTTATTGTCACTTATCCCTTGTTCTAACTATTGTTGTTTAAAAAAAAAATCCACTACTATACTTACTTACATTGATGTCTTAACGAAGGGGATGTGACAGCAACAAAGCACAACTCACTATAAAACTTTGAATTAACGAAGCAAGTGGACAACAACAACATAAAATTTAGAAGCCTAGAGAATTGGAGACAACACTAATTGAACAACAACATGTGAGGATAGTTGCAAAACAACAACATAAAGATTGGGACCCAAGAGGACTTCAATAGTTGAACACTCTTGATCACGAGATCATGAAACATTTGAACCTTAGGAGTCTGAGGCAGGAGAATTTTGCCTTCAAAATCAAACACATTTGATTAGACCTAGGGGGTATTTTGATTTACTAAGATAGTGGGTTCCCTATACTTGAAATATTTGTATTTTCCTATGTTTTGTTTGAATTCTAAAAACAATCCATAAGAGAGGGTTGTTGAGTTGAAATTGATTTAATATGTAATCGACTCTACCTTGTAAAAGAATATCTTGAGAGTTGTGAGGATATAGAGAGATCTTAGGCTAATTATAGATCTCATGAGGATTTTGTGGATCTTAAGACATCCTACAGATTAATTTGGTGAATGATTGTTATGGTCCGAACAGATTCAGGTTTAGGAACCTTGTATTAAAAATGTAATCTTTTGAGCATGGGAGGTGGCCAATTGAATAAAGAATCAGGCTAAAGAGAGTGAAAGTGTGAAATTCCATTAGAGAGAAAGGTCCTTATGTAAAACTTTGTACAGTCCTATATGATTTATGAATGAAAATCACTCTTTTTTCAAGTTTTATATGAAGTTGATCCATTGAACATCTATGTGTTAATGTGAGATTAAATGTTATAGGTGTTAATGTCTAACAAATGAAGAAATTC
>ML788410.1:28684-47488 GCA_009831015.1 Picea engelmannii
TAGTAATGTTATTTTATTTATGTCGGCTTTAGGCCATTAGTTGTAATTATACCTCCTAGTCTCCTATATATACCAAGGAGACATTTTCATTTTGAATCATATTGTACTTGAACATTTAAGTGGGGTAAAAGGAGGTTGCCCCTCGAAGAGGCTTATTATCTGAAATTCTCTCTTTTTCAAGGCGTTGAGTACTTTTTCTGAGGATTTTCTATGCTATACTGATATTTGGTTCTTAACAGTTTCTTCCTTCTAGTGAAGACCTCTTGGAAGCCATGACCGAGTATTGTCCTTTGACATGGTGTCATTCTAGAGCATTGTCCTTTTGGAATCCATGATCAAGAAGGATGTTCCGAGGATAGTTTTTGCGTCTCTGAGGCAACCTCATTAAAAAATGAAATAGAGGTCTTTGAGCATAGTTTTCTAATTTCAAGCTCGTTAAAAAATGAAACCACTTGAGGATAGTTTTTTCGTCTCTGTAGCAACCTCATTCAAAAATGAAACAAAGGTTAAGAGCATAGTTCTTATTTCTATGTCAAGCTCGTTAAACAATGAAATAGTTTCCCCCCCCTCTATTTGAGTCAAGTCCTTCATCTAGTATTTGAAGCTTCATTTCATTCTCCTTTATAGTTGGATGAAATGAATCTTGGGGGGCATTTGCTTACAGCCTCTAGACTTCATGCTGAAGTTTGAGCCCCAAGCTTAGTCTTTGTTCTTAAGCTGGGGGCTAAGTACCAACCATGCGTTGGGAAGTTGCAAGCATAGTTTTCTATGGTTCAAGCTTATGTAAAAATGAAACCACTTACCTCAAGCATAGTTTCCTCTGGTTCCAGCTTGCGTAAAAATGAAACTAGGTCTAAGTATAGTTTTGTTTAGTTTTTAAGCTTGTTTAAAAATTAAAATCTATCCCAAGCATAGTTTTGTTTTGTTTTAAAGCTTGTGTAAAAATAAAAACAATCCCAAGCTTAGTCTTTGTTTTTTCTCGTGCTCGTAAATCAATGAGAATGTAACCAAGTATACTTTTATCACTTTTTCGGACTCGTAAAGGTTATACGAAAAAGGAACTCCCTGGAGTCCTCTTTAAGCTCTTTTCAGACTCTCTAAACATGAAAAGATTGCCGAGTGATCTTGTTCTTTTCACACTCGTTAAAGTATTTGAAGAAAACTTCTGTTGAGCGATAGTTTATCTCTTTTTTGGTCTCATCATAATAATTTACGAAAAAGGAACCGAGAGAGTTTTCTTTAAGTGTTTTTCAGACTCTCTAAATATGAAAAACCCATGAGTTTTCTTTCCTTTGACTCATAAAACAAACATTGAAAGGCCCATATGGGACCTGAGTTTTCTTTAAGTGTTTTTCAAACTCTCTAAACATGAAAAACCCATGAGTTTTATTTCTTTGGACTCGTTAAATAAACATCGAAAGACCCACAATGGGACTGAACCACTCCTGCCTAGGGTTCGTTAAACATACTCTGAGGGACTCATCCGAAGGATGAGATTACATTACAAGCATATGTTATATTCCCCAGGCTTGCATAAAAATAAAGAGGTACTTGGCAGAAATGGTGGGGAAAAAATTGGGAAAGAATTGTGTCTAAACCTGTATTCCATGGAAGAGTCACTTTTGAACATGACACCCTTTCACTCTCTTTGTTTCTAGGTTGGAAAATCCACTTGTCTCCTGATCATACTCCTTTATAAGATTACAATTTGGTCTGTGATCCCTGTTGTTGATTCAGTGTTTCCAAGATAGTTGTCGTGTCGTCAATATGTTCAAAGAGAAGTTCAACCCAAAAATCCTTCTATTGTGTTGGCTATTTCTGTAGTCTCTAAGCCTTCTATTGCGTCAACCATCTTTGAGTCAGTCCTGAATCACTTGTTACTCTGATCTACATCAAATCTTGTTACTTGTTTCGTGTCATTGATGTGGGATACATTAAGGCCTTCCTGTGACGAGTCTTTTCCTCTTGACTTCAACTCATTATCCAGGAATTAGATTTAGAAACTAATTGGTACCTTGGAACTTGCATGCCTTAATGGCAGGTTTCCTCGCTTTCGACAGTGGGTTTTCATTATTGACCCCTGATCGGGAGATTCCGTCGAGTGTTCGACTTCAGCTCATTTATTCACATTCATTGGATTGTACTAGTGTACCATGGGAGTCATTGACATTAATGGTGATTTCCTTCGCACTTGTTAACGATATACACTAATGACCGGTATTCAAGTGGTTTCTACCATGTTCGACTTCGACACATGTATTCACATGGTTAGATTCGTACAATAGAGTGGTGGAGATGAAGACCCTGGATCTTTTCTGACAAATTCAGGTTGCGTTGGAGTATATTCAGTTTGTACTATTACATAGATCCACATTGTATGTCTGGTGGCTATGTTCAAATTTGAGTCTTTAACACATAGATCCACAGTGTATTTTTGGTGGCATTGTTCATATTTGAGTCATACCGACATGGATCCACAGTGTATGTTTGGTGGCCATGACCTGTCTTACTTGACATGGATCTTCACATGTCGATATTTATGCTTTGATTCATTTGTATTATGAGTATGGGAATGCCTACCTCAATGATGATATATTATTGTACTGTATTTCCTTGTTTGTTGGCAGGTTTCCGACCGACTGTTCCTTGTTCCCTACACACACTCGACAAAGTATTTTAGCTATCACTCTGTTCTAACTTCATACTTTGGGGGGATCTCTGTTACACATTATTTTAGTCATCCCTATGAACGTTAATGATGTAAACCTATATGTTTCCTTCAGAGGGGTCAGTGGCCTGATTTCCTGAAGAGAGAAGGGAGAAGAACTTTTCCTGAGAAAGGAAGTTGCAATTTCCTTTGTAAAAACCCCATAAAAAAGGAAGTTTGCAGGTTGCTCTATAGGCAAGGTGCGAGAATGCCTAATTCTCGAAGGTTGCACCATAGCTGGGTTGCGAGAGGTTCACAGGTTTCTCTATAGGTAGGGTCCGAGAATGCTTACACGTGGGAAGAATGAGTGTTTTATCGAATCTTCTAGAAGAAGAAACTTCCATGGTGAGGTGGCATCCGAATGGTTTGGATCTTACTCGCTTTCATGATTTAGTGGGATCATCCTAACCTCCTCATATTATCCTCTTCAAATTATAAAAGGAGAGGAGTTCTCATGGAGAAAGTTAGCTTGGTTAGCTTTGGAGCTTTTGGGATTAGCTTAGATTGGATAGAGCTTTGGATATTTTTAGCTTGGCTATATGAGCCACTTTGTCAAGATAGATTTTGAATATTATCAGATCTGTGCTCTCAGAATTCTTGGAGTGAAAGTGTGTGGGGAATGAAGGACAGTTGGAATGGACCTTGCGACATCAAGGCCATGGTTGTAATCTCTCTTTCACATTTAATATGATACAGTAATATGATTCTTTCCTATAAAGCTTGTTGTGTTTTATTGTATGATTCCTTGATCACATACATAGGTTTATATTGAGTTTATGCTATTACTATCACTTTGGTTGGTTGTGTTCTTTTGCAGGTTCATAATTGTGTGAGATTTGGAATGGAGCTAGGATGGCGATGGTGAGAGGAAGCAACATTTAAATGGTATGTCACTCATCCCTCTTTAGTTAGTAAATTCAATATTTAAAACTTAAGGAAAGTGTCATGTTCTGGTGTGTTTTGTTCTAGATCTAGGTGTATCTAGGGAGATCAGTTAATGTCCGCACCTACCGATTTGTCCGATAACAAAGGCCGATCTCCCACTCCTCACTAAGCTGGGTATCCCAACTCCCACAAGCTAAGTCAGTGAAGTACAAAATTTTGCAGCGCAACGTTACACATAACAAAATAAATCCATCCTCCTCCTCCTCCCTCCTTTATAAAGAGTTTCTAAGTCCTTTACTTTCCCAAAATCCCATTTAAATTAATGTTCAATAATTTAATTCATAAAAATCCTCCCCGTACATGTTTCACCCATCCCCTTCATTACACCACAAATTAATTTCATTAATTAATTAATTACTCCTATTTCCATCACCCACCTAAAAGAATTCCTAGAATCATTCCTAGGCATCCCCATATTCCCTTACACAAGTTAATGACTTACCCCCTTACTAATTTACTAGTTGATTTTAATTTATAAATCTCTTAAATACTAGATACCTTACTAATTTAGTCTTTCTGCTTTTTCCTTGTGTTTCCCCTTTCTTTTTATGTTTTCCTCTTTTTCCTAGTTTCCCAATTCTTTTAAATTTCCCTCTTTCCATTTTTATTTAAAACTCAAATTGGCAGGTGTAGAAAATTAAGTTTTTCCCCTTTTCCTTTTTAATTAATAAATTTTTAATTAGCATATGTGATAAAAAATTATTCCCCT
Source organism: Picea engelmannii (assembly GCA_009831015.1). Taxonomy (NCBI): domain Eukaryota; kingdom Viridiplantae; phylum Streptophyta; class Pinopsida; order Pinales; family Pinaceae; genus Picea; species Picea engelmannii. Next base: position 33,046 of record ML788410.1, read on the forward strand.
TTTTCCCCCTTTCAAATGTTTTTTTTTTTTGTTTGTTAATTTGTGCTGAACCTGTTGTCTACGCGATTAACCTGTGGCTTGAGAAACCACGACTCAGGGGCATCTAAGCCGTCAAAATCGCCCGGGGATCGCACCCATCCTGAGCCACACCAACCCTTAACATGGTTGGATTTCTTGTCCCCGCAGGTTTCGAACCGATGACTTTAACATCACGGAGTGGCTTAACAACACACTCCATCACCGACTATCCTACACCTCGGGGACTCCCCCTTTTAAATGTTATCCCTCAAATATTTTTATAAATTAATTGAATTACTTACCCCCTTCTCATTACATGATTAATTATGATTATGATTATATATATATATATATTATCACAAGTATCACTTAGACCTAGACTTTATTTTCCTGGGCTGGGTGACATTTTATTAGGGAAATTGCTTTAAATCTTTCTGATCACATTATTCATTCTAAGGCCATCTAGGTTCATTCATTTATTAAATAGAAATGAGACGTGTCCTTGCACTATGTGATCCAAGGGTTCCACTCGCCCCATTCGGTTTCCCTTGCGTGACGTGCCCTTCAGGATGCACTACATGCTCCAAGGGTGCCACTCGCCTCTTTCCATTTTTCTTGCATGACATGCCCTTCAGGACGCACTACGTGCTCCAAGGGTTCCACTCACTTCTTGACTGACTTGGTAGACATCAAAAACCATAGAGTCAATACTCATCTAGGTGATCTTGCGGGATACTAAGGGCCTCTAAGTAATAAGGCCCCTGCCTTATTGGGTGCCCCTTATAATGATCGTGAGCGACTGTCGCAGTAGGCCCTCACGACATCGTGGGTATTATCGAACTAGGTAATCATTAACCTACAGTTCAATCCACGATGGGAGTGCTAGTAGGATGTGGCAGGGCTACTGCCCACACCTCTCCCTCAATGTATCTGGTAGTCATGCGTGACCCCTCTACTCCACACATGAGTCTGGTCGACAAGTTATCGTTAGCCTGCATCATCAACGAATCATGTCAGAATAATATCCATAATCATATCATATAATAAGATGCATAAATGTCATATATACAAAAATAAAACCCCAATAATCCACTCCCCGACTCACTCCGTAGTCCAAGGGGTTTCATCGATTCCTTTGCATCCTCGAGGTCCAAAATACTGCACACTCAGGAAAACCATGTCAATAGTACCTGTCTATGTCAATACAACAAAATAACATTTCATCAATTCATAATGCCTCATAATCATAATCAAATGCCCAAAAGTATAATAATCTATATCACTTGCAAGCAAGTGTCCTCAAAGAATAAGTTCGCTCAGGGCACGCAAGAGAGGGATGTTACATACACCCCCTCTTGGTCTAAAATTTGTCCCAAAGTTTCACAGTATATAAGTGTTGAATAATGTGTATCACAGTATCATAAGTCTATCTATCAAACAAAAATGGAAACTGTTGGCACATATCATATGCATCCTCCCAAGTCATTCAATGCAGACTATAGTTGTCCCACTGGACCTTGATCTGATCTACTGTTTGACGTCGTAGAGGTCAAATGCGATGATCTAGGATGTGGATTGTCTTAGACATGAGTGCCCCATCATTCGATACCTGTAAGGAAATCATGTCAATAACATGTGTAGGATCACCAATATAATGTCTCAAAACAGATACGTGAAAAACATCGTGCATACGCCTCAAAGAATTAAGCAAGGCTAGTCGATAGGCCACATGCCCCTTCCTCTCCACAATCATGAAAGGTCTTATAAACCTAGGAGATATTTTAGCTCCACTTCCAATATTGATCGAACTCTTATGAAGTTTTACCCACAAGAAGACTCGATCGTCAACTTCGTAACTACAGTCGACACGATGCACATCGGAATAACTCTTTTGTCGATCCTGCACTTCTTTAATCCTTTGTATTATTGTTTTCATATTCTCTTCCATTTCTTGGATTTCTTCTGGTCCCACCAGAACCCTATCCTCAAGCCGATCCCAGCTCAAAGGCGTCTAACATGGTCACCCATAAAGGAACTTGAAGGGCGCCATCTTAATGATGCTTTGGTAACTATTTTTATATGCGAATTCTACTAGTGGTGAGAATTCTTCCCAACGCTTTTGTTGGTCGATCATGTACATGTGAAACATGTCCTCCAAGGTCTGGTTCAATTGTTCGGTCTAACCATTAGTCTTCTTGTGATACGTAGTACTAAAGTTAAGTTGGGTTCCCTTGGCCTCTTGGAAAATAGTCCAAAATCGTCCAGTAAACATCGATCCTCGATCGGATATAATCCTTTTAGGAATGCCATGCAACCTCACAATATCACTGATAAAAAATCTAGCTATGTTAGGTGACTGATACATCATACACACCAAAATAAAATGAGCACTCTTTGTTAGAGTGTCGAATACCACGAAAATCGAGTCATGTATCCTTGCGGTCAGTGGCAATCCAACAATGAAATCCATCGAAATGACCTTCCATTTCAATTCTAGAATAGCGTGTGGTTGTAGTAATCCTTCTAGATGTCTATGTTCAACCTTTACCTTTTGACATTCTAGACATCTGGCCACATAGTTGACTATGTCTACCTTCATTCCTTTCCAGAAGAATAAGGGTTTAATATCTGCCCTCATCTTCGTGACTCCCGGGTGAGCCATGTATACTGCTCTATGAACCTCGTTCAGGATCAATCTACTCAAATCGTCGTTCAGTGGTACGTAAATCCGATTGTTAAACCTCAATAATCCATCGTCGTCAAACGTAAATCCTTGAAATCTTGGTACCATCATTGTGTTTTGTCCGACAAATTCATTCAACCTCTTTGTACCAGTCATCGTCGCGTTGTAAAGTTAGAATATTTTCACGAAGATTTTTCTAAAGAGGCAACATCGAAAAGATACATTGTGTATGACTAAATGCATCTACCACTCGGTTCACTATTCCTTTTATGTAATAAATCTCGAAATCGTACTCGCTAAGCAGTTCCGACCAATGTCATTGTTGCGCGTTCAGGTCGCTTTGCGTAAATATGTGTTGTAGTCCATAATGGTCCATCTTTAGTTAAAATTTGCATACAACAAGGTAGTGTCTCCAAACCTTCAAGGAATATACAATGGCTAACAACTCCAAATTGTGCGTTGCATAGTTTTCCTCATGCCTTCTTAGTTTCCTCGAGATGTAAGAGATCACTCGACCGTCTTGCATCAAGACTCTGCCTAAGACTTCCTTGGATGCATCAACACATACCAAGAAGTCTGCATCCATGTCAGGGACCTTTAGTATCGGTGTCGTTGTCAACAACTCTTTGAGCCTCCGAAAATCTTCCGTGCATTTCTTGGTCCAAACAAACTTCTTGTTCTTCTTCTGCAACTCCGTGATCGGATTTTCTATCTTCGAAAATCCATTAACAAATCATCGATAGTATCCTTCTAAACCCATGAAGCTATGCACTTCGGGGACATTCATCGGTGCAGGCCATTCCATAATAGCCTCGACCTTTTTTGGATCCACAGTGATACCTTCGTCAGAGATGATGTGCCCTAAGTGGTGAATCATTGATTGATAAAACGAGGATTTGAAAAACTTCCCATACAATTTATGCTCTCACAGACACTATAGTACCAAGCCCAAGTGCTCGCCATGCTCCTCTGATGTCCAAGAGTAAACCAAAATATCGTCAATGAATACTTGGACGAACTTGTCCAAGTACTCGCAGAACACCCCATTCATCAAAATCATAAATACCCCTAGGGCGTTTCTCAGTCCAAACAGTAAAACAGTAAACTTGTAATGCCCAAACCTCATCTTAAATGCAGTCTTAGGGACATCATCCTCCTTGATCCATAACTGGTGATACCCTGATCGCAAATCGATCTTTGAGAACACCATCGTACCCTTCATCTGATCGAACAGATCATCAATACTCGACAACGGATACTGATTCTTGATTGTTTCCTTGTTCAATTGACGATATTCAATGTAGAGCCTCCATGACCCATCCTTCTTTCATATGAAAATAACCAGCACGCCCCATGGTGACACACTTGGACGTATAAGTCCCAGGTCCAACAACTCCTTTAGTTTCATTCTCAACTCTTGTAACTCATGGGTTGACATCCGATAAGGCGTTCTTGCTATCGGTCAAGTCCCTTGTTTTAGGTCTATGGTAAATTCCAATTCCCTCTCCGGTGGAATCCTAGGTAACTCCTCCGGAAATATGTCTGCAAACTCTCTCACCACCAGAAGGTGTTCTAGACCTTCAACTATACCCTTCTCATTTAATGCAAGGATCACATAAACTGTACATCCCTTTTTCATGCTCTTCCATAGCTATAAGGAAGTGATGAGCCCGAGGGAAACTCCCTGGTTCCATCCTAAAATCAATCATCTTTGTCCATCATCATCAACCGAGATCAACCGTTTTGTCTTATAGTTGCGTATTTCCTCATGCGATTCCAACCAGACCATTCCAATCATGACGTCATAAGATCCTAAGAGTGTGATGTATAGGTTGGTCCTAGTGAAAATATCTCCCAGGTTAAGGGTAGAGCTCGTAACCTTGTCTCCAACCTTCTGTTTGACTCCCGAAGCCACCTCTACAAAGCTAAACTCATCCTCATTGACTTCCTTTACCTTAATCCTTTTTAGCATTGCACCAGAAATGAAACTCTCGGTATCACCAGGATCTATCAAAATACTAAGGTTCTGGTCAGCAATGGTACCTGATTTCTCAAGCATAGTCGAATGGTGCTCTTCCTGGGGGTTATTCACTGTTGCATGAATCTGATGGGCCTTGCCCAAATTTTCCGCGATAGTGGGTTTTATTGATCCAGATGCTTTAGTACTCTCCACTGGGCAGTCACGCTGGATAGTGGGTTTTATTGATCCAGATGCTTTAGTACTCTCCACTAGGCAGTCACGCTGGTAGTGTGGGTCCCCAGATGTCCAACACCCCTTCTTTGGTCCAATACTGCTAGTACCCGAAGTAGAAGCTGACAACCCACCAGCTTGGAATCCTGGTCTGTTCTACTGAACAGGGCTAAACTGTTGTTGTTGCGGTCGACGGTGTTGTTGATTCTATGGTCCCCGATAAGGTGTCCACTACTGAGGCATTGGTCACTGAGGTGTAGTGAAAGTGGACCCTCTATGGAAGCCATGATATCCATGCGTATGTCTGTTTGGTGTCTGATGTTGCTGCACACAAGATGACACTTTCCTTACCGGTCTCACTGGAGGCCTACTCTGACTCCCGCTAACAAGATACTCCTCTGTTACGAGGGCCTTCTGGATGACATCATGCAAGGTTTGAGGAATCAAAATCCTAACGTTTTCATGTGTGCTTCCATTAAGGTCGAACAAAAACCTGTTGACCTTAAGTTTCTCAGTATTAAAATGCATAGCATACCAAAATAACTCCATAAAATGGGCTTCGTACTAGGGCATTGTATGATCGCCCTGTCATAAGGCATTGAACTCATTGAGCTAATTCTCAATGAATTCCTCTAATAGGTACCTCTCTTGGAACTAGTCCTGGAAAAGTTCCCATGACACGTCTTCGACGACCATGTTCAATTGCAGTAGGAGCATCTTGCACCATAGAAGATCACTCCCCTTCAGTTAAAAGACCTCCATGCATACCTTCATTTTGGAGGTATAGTCGTGAAGTGAAAAAGACATTGCCATATTCTCCAACCATGCCTCGATGGTTGCGCCATCTGGGGCACCAAAGAACTCGAGAAATTTGACATTCTCAAGTTCACGGTGAATGATACCAGTACCGACCAGAGCGCATGGTGGACCCTCAGTGGGTGTCAACACCCTGGCCTCATCTTTGTCCAAACAATTGATTAGTGCCTCAGACATACGCTGAAAATATCTGCTCCTGCCCGAAAACCTGTTTGTCTCCCTAGGGTTTAGACCCCTCAGGCATGGATGCTTCTAGATGCGCCACGCCTCCTCCCCTAGCATCCCTTCGTCTGCCTCTACGACACCCTCTAACTATGATTACCTGCATGAATAAAAGTCAACTTAATTAGCAACATTATAATCAAATATCATATCAACGAAATCTGTAGTGATCCCAAGTCGTGGTTTGAACCTCACTTTAATACCATGTGTAACGATCTGAGTCATTACAACTACAAGCGAAGCAGAAGATGCAATTTTTCTTTTTTTCTTTTGACAGGATGACAACAACGATTACAACTAGACAACACACCCGACGATGAGCACCACATCCTTCGAACAGGAAAAAAACCTCTATGACTCCATGCACTGACACAAGAGCAATTGTGAAAACATGCGTAGAACAACAAGTAGAATGACTACCCACCCGACACGACATGACCACTCCTACCAGCTAAGGGACAACACCCCCATCCCGATACGATGGCCTCGATGACGAGTTAACTAGAGCCTAGATGGCACTCAACCAAATGCATGAAGGCGTTGCAACCCAAGTGCCAACAACAAACTTACCAGATTAACAAACCCAAAACGAGAAGTACAGACCCCAGCCAAGTTATCAATCACCTCTATCCAATAGGGTGTGCAATGATCCCCTCGTCAGGAATCATGCCATCCCCAGGCGATAAGCATGACTATAATATTGGCTCGACATGTTCTTTTTGGACCAAGGACTCTAGATAAATCTGATGCGCTAGGAGCCAAATACCAATAGGAAGACCACACCCGTACCCCAAGCAACAGGTTGACAAGACGCAAGAAGAAGACAAAAAAGGAAGAATGCAAGGCAATACACAACTTCGTCAACAACCCAACCATTAATCACGTCTAAATTATTTAGTACGTACAATCTAATTTAACATCTGTTACCAATCTAATAGCAAGTCAAATTTCAATTAGTCCACAATTTACAATTCTAAATTAACATTAAACTCAAAACAAGTCTAAATTGCAAATTAATTACAAGCCGAAATTGTAAATTAGATACAAGTCTACATTAAAAATTAAATACTATCTAATTTAGCAATTTACCAATATACAACAACATAACCATAGTAATGTATTTTTCTATAAATATGGCATTATTCACAACATTAATTCCCAAACGCTTTCAGCATTATTAACCGTAATGAAGATTTAACCAGTTGTCCAATACCCAAATAAAACTGATGAGTAATAACAAGTTGTCTATTAATTTAATTTGAGGTGTAATCATCCATGTAAATAAATCAATGTATAACCAATAGTACTCCCAAATCGCTTTGTAATAATCAATGTGTACAAAACGCAACTATATAGTATTTACACAACAATGAATAAATAAGTGTTATATATGTATTAACTACACACAAATATTACTTACACACAACCATATATATTATTTACACAACTATATATATACAAAACACAGTTGTATAGAGATGTGGAATAATAAGGACTAACAAATGCCAAAACAGAGCTATGAGATATTACACAACATTGATAAATAACTCGTTGTAGATCACCATGATTTACATTGGTAAAAATGTAGGTGGTCACATGAATGCTAGCGGATAAGACGCAGTCAACGAAAATCTAAATCACAATCATAGGTTACAGGTGGAATCGTGGCTCAATAAATCTCAATCTCTATTAGGAAAAGAGGGTAATACTTTTACACCACAGTCATGGGAAATCTATGGTTGTCATCTAACGAATATAATAGTTGTTATTTAAAGAAAGAAAAAAATATAGCCAGTGCATCCTATCTAAAGAATCATTGTCACTGCAGTGCCATTACACCATAGCCCAGGAACCAATCCAAAAATCGTTGTTAACTAGAATAAAATTGTTGTTTAATGTTGTGAAGGAAAACAACTGTCTCTTGTTTAATGGCAGTCTACACAAGGGTAAAATCGCCAGTAATTATGAGTAATTTATACCAGTCCCAAACACCAAAACAAAAGGGCATTACCAAACACCTATAAGCAAACCCCTATTCACAATGACTACACCCCCCTCCCATTCCTAATACATAGTAAACATTTAAGAAGGTAGTCCAATAAAATTTCATGGTTGTTAAAGGGAAAAAGATGCAGACACTCAAGGGGAGATCTTACTGTAGTTAAATGCATGGATCATTGTCACAAGGATAAAACAAAATGCAGGTATAAGCAAAGTAGCTATGCCCCCAATCACACAACATAACCACCACTATTGACACTGCAAAGTGCTACTATTACACAGTATATACAAAAGAAAAAATACAACTTAGAAACACAGAGAAAAAGAATGAAAACGCAGTCAAAATATCTTAAAAACTGTCAATCGAGTCAAATTAAAGTGCATCGGTAAAATCGGTGGCGATAGGAGTGAAAACATAAGGTGAAATTTTCACAGTAAAGGTAGACCAGATGTATAAAAACCACATAGTAATTTGCCTGGAAAAGCATTAAAATTGTTGACGACATTCATTTAAAATCGCAGAGATCATTTCATTAAAATGAAGAGATCCTGTCATCAAACGCAGAGGGTAATAAACAGATCGCGGAAGGAAGGATAACGATCGTGGAAGTACTCATTCACAAAAGGAGTAAGGAAATCCATCAATCAGGAACTATCGAAAGGGGTAGACGACTGGGCAACACATCCTTCGCTCATCATCCACGCAAATAAAATAAGGGTGCTAGGATCTATAGGTCTATTAACACCGAAGTGACGACCGTCGATCCACCTCGTGGACGACTGCTCAGGCATGTACTGATGAGCTAGGGACGAGGAAGAAAATCATAAATCTTCACAACAATCAACAACCAAAGGACAATTTCAACATGCAAGGATCGAAAGCCGAGGGAAATCAAGTCAAAAAACAAGCTTAAGGCTTACGGGGAAAATTAAGTTCTCGGTTGAAATGATAAGTCCACATTTTCTTTAGCCAAAAAGTACAGAAATAAAAGTGTAAAGTATAATAATAATCTACCATGCATAAATAAAGGAAGCGTATAGTAGCCCAAGACTCCTGTTGTGAGTCATTGTCTCGCATGCTCCATGTTTCTCCCGCTTGTCAACCTATGAGGCTTCACCAGTACCTCCTTTCCAACTCTAGAGGTACTCTTCTTCCCCCCTAGCCCCCCGAGCCACAAAGGGTCCATGCACACTAAACCAGATAATCAACTAGCTCCCATCTCACCTCGCAAGGTCGAGATACCACTCCTCACCGAGCTGGGTATCCCAAATCCCACAAGATATGTTAGTCAAGTCTAACATTTTGCAACGTAACGTTACGCATAACAAAAGAGATCCATCATCCTCCTCCTCCCAACTTTATATAGAGTTTCTAAGTCCTTTACTTTCCAAAAATCCCATTTAATTTAATGTTCAATAATTTAATTCATAAAAATCCTCCACGTACATGTGTCACCCTTCCCTTCATTGCACCACAAATTAATTTCATTAATTAATTAATTACTCCTATTTTCCTCACCCACCTAAAATCATTCCTAGAATCACTATTAGGCATCCCCATATTCCCTTACACAAAGTAATGACTTACCCCCTTACTAATTTACTAGTTGATCTTAATTTAGAAAGTTCTTAAATGCTAGATACCTTACTACATTAGTCTTTATGTTTTTTCCTTGTGTTTTCCCTTTCTTTTTATGTTTCCCTCTTTTTCCTAGTTTCCTAAATCATTTAAATTTCCCTCTTTCCTTTTTTATTTAAAACTCAAATTGGCAGGTGTAGAAAATTAACTTTTTTCCCTTTTCCTTTTTAATTGATAAATTTTTAATTAGCGTATGTGATAAACAATTACTCCCCTTTTTTCCCCTTTTAAATTTTATCGCCCAAAGATTTTTATAAATTAATTGAATTACTTACTCCCTTCTCGTCGGATGATTAATAATGATTATCATTATTATTTATTTATTTATATTTAAAATTATATATATATATATATAATCAAAAGTATCACTTAGACCTTGACTTTATTTTCCTGGATGGAGCGACATTTTATTAGGGAAATTGCTTTAAATATTTCTCATCACATTATTCGTTCTAAGGCCATATAGGCTCATTCATTTATTAAATAGCAATGCGACATGCCCTTCAGGATGCACTATGTGCTCCAAGGGTGCCACTCACCCCATTTTGTTTCCCTTGCACGACGTGTCCTTTCGGACGCACTACGTGCTCCAAGGGTGCCGCTCACCTCTTTTCGTTTTTCTTGTGCGACGTGCCCTTCAGGACGCACTACCTACTTGAAGGGTGCCACTCACCTCTTGAATGAATTGGTAGAAATCAAAGCCCCTAGAGTCAATACTCTGCCAGGTGATCTTGTGGGACACTAAGGACCTCTAAGGAATAAGGCCCCTGCCTTATTGTGCACCCCTTAGAATCATCATGAGTGACTATCACAGTAGACCCTCACAACATCATGGGTTTTCTCGAACTAGGTAATCGTTAACCTACAGTTTGAGACATGGCATAAGTGCTAGTAGGCTATGGTAGGAATGTTGTCCACACCTCTCCCTCAATGTCTCTACCAGTCTAGCGTGAACCCTCTACTGGACATGTGAGTCTGGTTGGAAAGCTATCGTCAACCTGCATCATCAATGGATCATGTCAGAATAATATCTATAATCATATCATCTAATCAGATCCACAAATGTCATATATACAACAATTAAACCCCAATAGTCCACTCTCTGACTCGGTCCAGAGTCCAAGGGGTTTCATTGATGCCTCTGCATCCTCGAGGTCCAAAATCTTGCACACTCGAGAAAACCAAGTCAATAACACATGTCTATGTCAATACAACAAAATAACTTGTAATCAATTCATAATGCCTCATAATCATAATCAAATGCCCAAAAGTATAATAATCTGGATCACTTTCAAGTAAGTGTCGTCAAAGAATAAGTTCTCTTAGGGCGCGCAAGAGCGGAATGTTACAGACAACTAGGAAAATGCACACAGTAGGTATTAAAGAGGATCTGGAAAATTTTAGTATAGTCAACTATACATACAGACACACACACACACACACACACACACACACACACACACACATATATATATATATCCATAGCTACTTCCTACTACATGTAATCGTTCCTAGTTTTAAATATTTTTCATAGTCTGATTTGTCAAATATTATTTATTACAGCCTATGTATTCATCTTTAACGATATGTATAAAACTAAGCTTTCTCATTCCAGAATTTTCTTACTCAGAAGTACAATACAAACTGTAAGAATTATGATCTAGTTTACTTCATTTCAATAGTAATTTAGTTAATAGAACAATTTGTACAGAAAGAGATGACCTATAGAGTTTTTTTTGTACATATACCTATATATATATTTGCATCTCATATTTAATTTCAACGTTTCCTTTAGCGTTTGAACAGTCTGAAGTTCACTTATAAAAACTTAATATCTAGATGGGTGTGAATCACATAATTGGTAGGGTTTCTAGCACGGTATTCAAAATGATAGTCTATTTAACCCAGATGTATCTCCCAATATAATTACATAAATAAATTTCATACCATCCAAATTACATAGAAAGTTCTGCTCAACATCTACAATTAAACAGTAAGGCTATCCTACACTTCATCTCATTCCATCCAAATTTAACAAACAAAACAACTCATCTATATTTAAACAGATGCATTCTAACAACTAATAACTCAGTAATATTTAACCAAAGAAGGAGTATATAGACATATCTGAACGATTTCTGAACAACAAATGGAACAACCAAGTTCCTCCCAACCTTAGAATAGAACAACGAATTTACTTGTCACGTTCACCCCATAGCCTGACAATGAATAAATGAGGGAGAACTCAGAACTCCTCCTCAACAATAGCACTTCATTTTTAGTAACTTCTCCTTACCTCACACTCAGAAAGTAGTGTTCATAACAGCAATAGATAATTATTTTTTCTCAGCATACTCGGCAACGTTCTCCCTCCTCCGATATTCTATATATCAAAAACAATTATGCCCGGGTCTTCTCCCCTTGGGGAATTTTTGCAGCTTTCCAAATCCTTGATTTTCAGGGGTTTCCTATGGCCAAATTGTTGATTTTCCACATCTAACATTCATCCCTGAGGTAGTTAAAAGATGTTCCCCTCTCATGGAGTCACGGTCAACTGATTTTAACCTGGTTGTTCCATTTGTCCATCAACAATAAATAAAAAATATTTTTTTTTCATACAAGTGTCATAGCCAAATAGTTAGTTGGGTCAAATCGGATCTCTACCCAATGGTCATAATCATCAATTACACTTAACTTAATTCGAAATTCATAATTTCCATAAATGGAAAAAAAATTCCAATTTTGAATTTACCAAAAACGGAAATAATTTCCTAAGCAATTCCAGACTTAAAAATAATTTATTTTGGGGGATGTTACATCCTTCCCCCCTTCAATAAAACACTATCCTCAGTGTTCGTCCCTTTCTTGGAACATGATTGGATGATATTTCTGCAAATATCCCTCCAACTCCTAAGTGGCCTCCTCAGGGCTAAAGTACTTCCATTGCACTTTTACCTAGGCGACAACTCTGTTCCAAAGTGCTATTTCTCTCCTATCCAGAATGCACATAGGTTCCGCTTGGAACTCGCCTTCTATTTCCACCTGCACCAAGTTCCAATCGATCATATGAGTAGGGTCATGAACATAATTCTTTAACAAAGAAACATGCAATACATTATGAATTTTTATATTGGCAAGAAGTGCAAGTTGGTATGCTATGGCTCCAGTTCGAGCTAAGATCTCGAAAGGGCCACAAAACTTGGGTGCCAAATTGGCATAGTTCCCTAGATTTAGTGAAATTTTTCGGGCTTTGAATTTTAAATAGACGTGGTCTCCCACTTGAAATTCCAGGTGTCTTATTTTCCGGTCCACATAACTTTTTTGTCTCTCTCGAGCCTCTTTTAAATTCTGTTGTACTTTTCTTACCGTACTCTCTATTTCTTGGAGAATTTCTAGTCCCACCATGAGTCTGTCAACTGGGTTATCCCAGATAATCAGAGTTGTACACTTTCTTCCATACAGTACCTCAAAGGGTGTAACATCCCGCTCTGGCGCACTGAGACAACTTATTATTTGAGGACGCTTGCTCACAAGTGATCTAGACTTTTCTTATGTTAAAGATTTTATACTTGATTATCATGTGTTATGATAAACAACATGATGTTTTACTATTTGATGTAGACAGGTGCTATTGACTCAGTTTTATTAAGTGTGCAGGGTTTTGGGCCTTGATGATGCAGAGGCATCGGTGGAACAACTTGGACTCTGGATTGAGTCAGGGAGTGTGCTAATTGGGTTGATTTATTTACTGTGATATTTCATTGATTTGATTATTTGATGATTGACATGTTCTGGCACGATTGTTGATGATGCAGGATGATGATAACTTGCCGACCCGACTCACATATGGAGTAAAGGGTCACACACACGATTTCCAGAGAGGTTGAGGGAGAGGTGTGGATAGCAGACCTGCCACAGCCTACTAGCACTCTCATCGTGGCTCGAACTGTAGGTTAATGATTACCTAGTTCGAGAGGATCCATGATGCCATGAGGGCAGACTGTGATAGTCGCTCATGATGATTCTAAGGGGCACGCAATAAGGCGGGGGCCTTGTTCCTTAGAGCCCTTAGTCTCCCACAAGTTCACCTGGCGGAGTGTTGACTCCAGGGGTTATCGATGTCTACCAATCAGTCAAGTTGGCGAGTGGCACCCTTGGAGCATGTGGTGCATCCTGAAGGGCACATCGCACAAAAGAAACACAAGAAGCGATTGTCACCCTTGGAGCACGTGGTGCATCCTGAAGGGCACATCGCGCAAAGGAAACGAACGAGGCGAGTGGCACCCTTGGAGCACGTGGTGCGTCCTGAAGGGCACGTCACATTGATGTGGATGAAGGAAACAAACCTAAAGATCCCTAAGACAATAATGCCTTAAGAAATCCTTAAACAACTTCCCTAACCCAGTGTCGCCTAGTTCAAAATCTAAGTACTAAGTCTAAAACTTTTAGGGTAAAATTTTAGTCTAACCTTAAGAACAAAGCCTGGAATAAAAATAACAAATTAAACAAAAACCCACCTAAGTAATAGTTGGGTCTTCATAAAATTCTTGGGGTGATGACGAGGGTAAGATTTAAAGTAAATCTAATAGTTTTAAAATTTTACAAAGAAGAAATTAATTACTAACTTCTGGAAGAATGACATCACCTATGTAATATAACATAAAGAAAATTACAAAAAAAACTAAGACCATTATCCTCTCATTATCCTTGTCTACATTATTAAACTATCATCCATCACCTTAATCTCTCATCAAATCACCATCCATCACCTTAATTTCTCATTATTCCTCTTTTATGTTATACATATACATTTCCCATATACATGTTTGTCATCACTTTAATCTCTCATTATCCTATATATATATATATATAT
>ML788410.1:47651-61359 GCA_009831015.1 Picea engelmannii
TGTCGTGTATTCCATAATCTCTAATTTATAGAATAAAGGAAATTAATAATGGATTCTCTTTCCGTTAATTTATTAGTCCCTACCGCCTCTACCATTAATAAAAAGTTATGAATTTAAAAATAAAATGAAAATATTAAGTAGCGTATTTACATTTTTGGGTTTTAAAAATAGAGAGAAGGGATTAATAAAAATAGGGAAATTAAGTAATAAATCAAACATAGACAATTAATAAGTTAAAGAATATAATTTTGGAGAAACATGGGGGATGAGTGACACTTGTAAGACATAGAATTTTTAGGGGTTTTCTTTAAAATTTAAGTTAAATGTGAGTTAGGGAAAGGGGGGGTCTGAAAACTATATAAAAGAAAGGTAGATGAGGAAGAAAGAGGGATGGGTTATGAGCATAATGTTATGATGCCATATTTGGACTTGACTGGTTGCTTGTGAGGAGTTGGGATTTTCCAGCTTGGTTAGGAGTGGTAGCTCAACCTTGCGAGGCAAGCTGGGAAGCTAGATCTATCTTCTGGATTTTTGTGGCCCCTTTGCGGCTCGGGGGGATAAGGGGGAAGCATAGTACCCCTAGTGATTGGCTGGGAGGTATCGGTGAGTTCTCTACGGTCGGTGAGTGGGAGCGGCACGGAGCGTGGATGACGCTAGAGCACGACATTGAGGCTACGATATATTTTCTAATTTTAGTAGAATAGAATGCATTGTGACTTATACTGGGATCGGAATAGCGGATGCAATGGATTGAATGGATGATTTTAATTATTTACTCAGAAATTATAATGGTAACTGCTGTAACTACTGCGTTTATTTAACTCTCTCATGGATGGGGTATTATTGAGGCAAATCGTGTATAGGTTTTAGTTACATATGTTTGTTTTGCATGAATTACCATTGAGAAGCTATTGAAGGGATTCTTTATATAATAGGGGTGAGTGACCATGTTTCTATATAATATCCGAGTCAAATGTAATGCTTCCGTTAGTAAGTAATTACGGCTGATACCTTAGTGCTTGAGGAGTGACAGTTTGGATGATTGAGCTTCTGCGCTAACAGAGTATAACTCTAGTTATTGGACGTTTAACTGTCTGATATACTTATGTATAGTAATCGCGACACATTTTAATTATTGAAATATTATCTGAATGCTCCTGGAGTGAGGGTTTGAGTTGGTCCGTTGATGGAGTAGGCCCCAGGGATTGAACGCCTTAAACTATTTAAATTTCACCTCTACATCGCAGAAATTACCCAGTACTACTTCCAGGGTTTTAAACGAAAATCCTTTCAGCTGTTAATTGGCGAATGCCATATGTGCAGGGCAGCTATAAGTTTGTAGTAACATCCTTGTTGTATGTTAAAGGTATTCGCTGTGAATTCCTGTTGATAAATTTAGAACCAAACCCTGATAGCCGTGGTACCCAGTCGCGACTCAGGAAACATTTAACACTGCGTTCTGGCTCAATCTATCTGTGATAACATAAATGCCGGTTACGCAAGCATGCAGTATGAGTCAAGCTTGATTAAAGGAAGATTGGTTATGGTTCTTCGGTTTGACCTTCTAAGAGTCTTGACCTACACCATCGCTGTAGTAAGGTGGTCACCCGTTTCTATTTACGGCTTCAACAACGTCTGTAACCAGCACGTATCAACGATTATTCTAGAATCCTATAATGCAAACTGGAATTGCCAGCTTGCCCTAAGGCTGGTGTCGAGGGCCTTAGTCCAGCTTTTACCTTTTCCAGGGGCCCAAGAACAAAACTAGAATAATAAAAATAAATTGAAAGGGGCAAATGGCCAAAGTACATCCCAAATAGATTTCTCCGCTTCCTCAATCCACTCTTGGGATCGCGCTCGCTCCAAGGATTCCATCCTGGTTAAAACCCTATAGAATGATAATCTATTAGCAGATTTGTGACCCGAACGTATGCCAAGATTTGGGAGATTATGCATTGAACAACTAAACCGACTTAGTTTGCGCAGTAAAGATTTATCAAAAATTTTGTTTGGATTTGGGTTCAGCCATGCCGTTGATAACCTTGGACAGTGTGACGTCTATCGGTCTTCTAATCTATGACCTCTGCCGTGAGTTACCCCCGATTTCGCCCCCGTGCATAGATTTGCAGTGCATTAATTCGTCTGAGCAGTGACTGTGTAGAACCAAAATTCTATCCTCCCAGCTGGTGAACAGGGTGTACTCGAAATCTTTTAAATGGTCTGCGTCTTCCCTTCCTTAACCCTTCTGACAACAATCTGATTAGCGTGGTGATCTAGACAGTTCTGCAGTCATTACAGTTGATTTTTCAAGGAGAACTTATGGTTAATACTTTCCAACTAATGATTCACAGATATCAAATCAATTCGTGTCCTCTAGTTAACTTTTGGAAATTCGGTAAATCGTTTTCTTCATTATTTATGACTGTGTCACCAGTGCGCAGGGATTTTCCTTGATTTAGCCATCATTCGTTTGTCGTGGGACAAGTGTCTTTGTTCATTCAACCCAGAAACAATATTACATTTATTATTTCGACATCTATGCAGCTGTAACTTAATCACAAAACCTAATTGTTAAAAGGCCCGCCATTTATTAAAGAAAGGAATTATTCCTTTATTATTTAATTGTTATATAGGTGCAATGTTGTTTGAATTTCATTAATAATTAGTTTAAATGCAAGCTTAGGTGTGGATAATTGCATTATAAATTATCGATGAAACGATAGGGTTATTCAATTTCTCATTAATGGTCATTTATTTAATTGTTATATAAGTGCAATGTTGTGTTGAATTGCATTAATAATTAGTTTAACTGCAAGCTTAGGTGTGGATAATTGCATTATAAATTATCGATGAAATGATAGGGTTATTCAATTTCTCATTAATGGTCATTTATTTAATTGTTATATAAGTGCAATGCTGTGTTGAATTGCATTAATAATTAGTTCAACTGCAAGCTTAGGTGTGGATAATTGCATTATAAATTATCGATGAAATGATATGGTTATTCAATTTATCATTAATTGTCATTTATTTAATTGTTATATAAGTGCAATGTTGTTTTAATTTGCATTAATAATTAGTTTTACTGCAATCTTGTAATATCAATGTAAGTATGGTAGTTGTATGATAACTTAGGAGTGTAAGGACATTGTTATTTGTTTACAACGTGGTGGTAGTATAATGTAATGGTGAGGTTAAATCATTGTAAGGACATTTAATTTTTTTATTTTTAACACAAAGGGTAAGGCCCTTAAACTCAGGGAAATAAATTAATTAGATAACCTTATGCTAATGTACCCAGGGTTTCATAAAATTAAATGGAAAAAATGGGCTAATAACCAATCAATGTTGAATCATAGACATTTCCTTGTCATAACTTTAGTGGTCATTGTCGGAGTCCTTCTTACTTGCGCCTTCCTGGAGGACGTGTTGTTCATATAATTTACGTTGTTCGAGGTCGTAATCATCTTATTGCTTGGTCAGTTCTTTTGTCGGGCGGGATGTAGACACCTTATAGCCTAGTATAAGAGTCTCTGTGTGTGATTATTCTTGTGTTAAGAATATTGTGTCGTATCAAGAGTCTCGGGCCCTTTAAAGGCAGGGTTTCCACTCTTGCGACACACCTGACAGAGATTACTAGTTTCTGCTTGAGCAATCGGCCAGGAGTCTATCTGACCTTCTCTCTCTCTGGAGCAGAGAACTAAGATTAAACGCCCTGCTTTCCTGTGCAGAAATAGTAAAATTCACTACCATGGATTCTTCCTTCCGTGTTCGTACTGTGCATAACCCAATTTGGTCGTTTATTGTTGCAGTTACTTGTAGTGTGCCTTATGCCTTTGGTCTTTCATGGCTTGCAACTACTTAATGCGTGCCTTTGTCTACTTGTGGTGATCATTGTGGTTGCGTCTTGTAGTCGTCGGGTGGCAACGAGAGTCAAGTGTGTCTGTTACTTCCACACGCGCACACACACCTTAAACACAAAAAAAAAAAATTGCACCTATTATCAGAGTTCTTGTCGTAAGGAGGAGGTTGTTACAAAGGGGCTCATTTTAGCCGATGTTTGGTAACCATTGTTGTACGTGAATTCCACCAAGTGTAGCTAGTCTTCCCACTTGCTTTGTTTTATCCTTATGTACATGCGTAGAATATCTTCTATGATTTGGTTTGTTCATTCAATCTGCCCATCCGTTTGTGGATGATAACTGGTGTTGAAATTCAAGTTAGTGTTTAACCCTACAAAAATTTCTTTCGAAAAAGTAGATATAAATTTTATGTCTTTGTCCAAAATCACCATTTTAGGAATACCATGCAGTCTAAAAATTTATTTCATGAATATTTCAATGATGTTAATAGATTTAAAAGTAGAGTTTACAGGAATAAAGTGTGCATACTTACTAATCTTATTGATTACCACCATAATTGAATAATTATGTTTTTAACTTCTAGGCAAACTTGTAATAAAGTCCAGTGATAGAGTCTCCCATTTCCATTCCAACACAGGTAAGAGATGTAGCAAGTCGGCTAGATGCTGGTGTTCGACTTTCACCTACTGACAATATTGACATTTAGCTAAGTATTATGTTGTTTCTCCCTTCATATTAGGACAATAAAATAACTTCCTTAATGTTGTTATCATTTTCTGGTATCCCGGATGACCAGAATACGATTTCTTTTGTACTTCACCACAAACTGTTAACTTTAATTCTGTTGAATCTAGTATGTATATTCTGTTTTTAAATCATAGTAAACCATTTCTATCCAAACTCAGATCTGTCTTTTCTGAATTTTCTTTATTGTTCTGTAATTCTGCCACTGTTTTAGTGTAATTTTCGTTGTTATTACCTGCATCCTTTATCTTCTTCTCAAGATCTCTTCCTGCCCTGCTAATGTTTATTTCAAACAGTCCATGAACTCTTCTTCTTAAAGAATCAACCACCTTATTTTCCTTACCCTTGATATGTCTTACCTCAAAGTCAAATTCACTCAAGAAGGCCAACCATCTTGCTTTCCTTGCATTAAGGTCTGGTTGACTAAACAAAAATTTCACACCGCTGTCATCTATCAATAATAGAAATTTTCTGCCCATTATGTAGTGCCACCACATCTTTAAGGCGTGTATTACATCTGCCAACTCTAATTCATGAGTGACATAGTTTCGTTCATGCTCCTTTAGTTTTTGGGACTCATAAAAAATTGTGTGCCCTTCTTGAGTTACGACACCACCTAGTCCTTCTTTACTTGCATCCACACAGACTGTGAAGTCTTTGTCTGGATCTGCTACCTTTAAAATTGGCGCAGTGGTTAAAAATTCCTCTAACTTATTAAAATTGTCTTGACATTTATGTGACCAGTTGAACTTAGTTCCCTTCTTTTGTAGTGATGTGATAGGGTATGCAATCTTAGAAAACCCCTCTATAAATTTGTGGTTATATCCGGTGATTCCCATGAATGATTGGATGTATGCTACATCCTTCGGAATAGACCATTCCATGATGGCTCTTATTTTCTCAGGATCGACTACAATACCTTTCTCAGATATTACATGTCCTAGGTACTATATTTTCTTATGATAAAAGTCACATTTATCGAATTTGGCATACAATTTCTGTTTTCTCAAAGTTTGGAGAACTATCCCTAGTTTCTCTTCATGTTCTTCTTTTGTTTTAGAATACACTAGGATATCATCAATAAATACCAAAACAAACTTGTCCAAGTACTGATTGAAAATACTGTTTATTAAACACATAAATGTGGTTGGCACGTTAGTGAGTCCAAACGGTATAAAAACAAATTCATAATGTCCATATCTCGTTATGAATGTTGTTTTACTTATGTCCTCATCTTTTATTCTAACCTGGTGATAACCAGATCTTAAATCAAATTTAGAAAAAATAATTGCCCCACGTACTTGATCGAACAGATCATTGATCCTAGGTAAGGGGTACTTGTTCTTAACAACCATTTTGTTTAATTGTCTGTAATCTATGCTTAACCTTAGAGTTTTGTCCTTCTTTTTAACAAAAATAGCTGGTGCTCCCCATGGTGAGACACTTGGCCAAATGTAGTTCTTGTCCAACAGTTCTTGTAATTGAATTTTTAATTCTATTAATTCCGACAAACTCATTTGCTAGGGTGATTTAGATATAAGGGTTGAACCAGGTAGTAGGTCGATAGGAAAGTCTATATCTCTCCTTGGGGGTAATTCAGGTATCTCATCAAGAAACACATCTATGAAATCATGTAATACAACAAAATCCTCCAAGATAGGTTTATTTTCTTTTCCAACAGATTTGTTACTTGGATGGCATAAATCTGACAACCCTTTCTCATGCATTTCTTAAATTGTATTGCTGAAATTTGTCTAACTGAGATTGGTTTTTGTATACCTTGAACTTTCCTAGCAGTGCCATTTTCATCTTTATACTTGAGTGATTTTTCATAACAATCTAACACTGCTTTATTCCATTCTAACCAATCCATTCTGATAATTATGTCATAAGATCCTAATGGTAGAATGTTCAGATTTGTCTTTGTGTTTTGACCACCTAAACTAAACTCACAATCAGAAAAAAAAATCGACAACTTTTCTTTTGGTTCCTGTTGCTAGTTGTACTAGCCAAGATTTTGCATGTCTTTTTTTCTTAAGTTTATTTGCATCCAGTACACCAGGAGCGATGTAACTCAACATAGCTCCTAGATCAATTAAAACATAAATACAAGTATTGCTAATCTTACCTTCAATTTCCACTACAGTGGATTGGTGGTCATCTTGTCGGCCATCCATGACTGCATTGATCCAATGTAAGCTTATTCCCACATCTCCCACAATAGAGGCTTCCTATACGTTGTGAACCATAGCCCTAGATTCTAAAATCAAATGTTCACAGTTCCTCCTTAGGTGAGGTTCTCCACATTCCCATCATTTTAACGGTTCGCAGTTGTTGTCCCCAAACTTCTTTGTTCCTAGATTAACTGGTTTACCACCTCCTTGGGTGTTCTGGTTGTTGGAGTGAAACTCTTTCCTTGGAAAACTCTTTGCTGCGTTTCAAAAAGGGGCTACTGATATCCCTTCTTCCATTGGTTCATTCGGTCTTGTTTCTTATCTTTCCAATCCTTGGGAAATTCTAACCATTGTTTGTATTAGTCATAACACATTCGGGCTTTCCTTAAAACTTCACTCAAGGACTCGAGATTATCGAATTCGATTCTGTCCTTATAGGACTGTGGTAAAAAACTTAGGAACCGCTGGATTTTCACTTTTTCCTCCTGGATATAAGGCACGAACCTTAGTAATTCCAGGAATTTGTTTATCAGATCATCCATAGTAATTTGACAGAGTTGTAGCACATAAAATTCTCTGGTTTTTCTTTCATAGTAACTTTCATATAGGTACTGTTTATTAAAGTATTTCTTAAAATCCGACCATTCCATTTGTTTTTTATTTTAAGCCTTTGGTCAACTTCAGGTCCTGCAACAATATGCTAGCTTTTCCTTTTAGATTATAGATGGCCATTCTGATCTTCGTATTGCTGGAATAGCTATATATCTGGAAATACTTCTTTATGTCTAATAACCATGCTTCATCTTCCTCCCCTATTTTGGATTCTCCGTCAAAGGTAGAAGATTCGATTTTCTTGAATTCTCCCTCAATATGGTCCACCTGTTTCCTTTTTCTTCCTATTTTTGTTTTATCTTCTGTTGAAGGTGTATTTTCAGAAGAGTTGTCCCCTTTTTCTGCTTCGGGACCAGAATTCTTGGAGGCCCTTTTACTAACCTCTTCTTCCTGGTTATCATACTTTGGGCTCTTCTTTGTCACTATATTTCGTAACAGAACTTCATTTATTTCCTGCTATTCCTTTTGTGCATTCTTCAAATTCTCATTGTCTTCTTTGAAAACTTGGAGCTCCACAATGAGATTTCTCATAGTTTCCATAACTTCGGTACGTGAGCTTATGTCACTATTCTTCCTGTGATCTTCATGAGGCCTTTGCTTAGGATTCTCATGAAGTTTAATCTCTGCTTCATCCTGTGTTTCCATCATCAGGACAATCAGAATTTTTTTTATGTTTGTAACAGTAATGGTTTTGTTAGTTTTACATGAACAAAAAAATATGTGCTAAGAAAATGGTTTGGCCCTGTTTAAGGTCCAAGTGTTGTAACCTTTTCTCTCATACCATATCTAATGAACCCCAAAATTACCAAATATATTTATTTTTATTAGACACATTAATTCTCTTTCTTTACAAATAATAGATTCAAAAGATGCAAGGATAAGTTCAAAGTGCAGACGTTATCTCTATTCAACTCTCCCCGGGATTATGTTTCCTACCTTGTTTATATTTCCTGAATTTACTCATGTTACATAGTAGTCATATGTATATCTAGGGTGACCTTATCAATCCGAGTCCTTTCCAAATTCTTGATATTTCTATCATTAGTGGGAAGTGTTAGCAATATTCCAAAACAAATCCTTACTCCTCGCAACAAACATTCTAGTATATATATATATATATATATTTATATAGATATATATAGGTACATCTCCATCTATATATATAATCTCTTAATTATTAACTCTCTTTGTATGTGTGTTTACATACATTTAAATGTATCACATTTAATACTATTAAATCCTTTCATAAGTTATATTTCTAGGGTATGAGTATTTCAGTTGGGTAACTTTACAAGGTCTCGACCACCTTCGCGTTCCTTTGTGTAAAGAAAAATATATCATGTCACATATAATAAAGGGATCCCAGCCTGCATATAATTCTAGCAACATAAGACACAATATTGTAGTAGATGTGATTTTTGGATTTTTAGTCTTCATTTGACCAATGAAGAAAGATCGGACGAATTTAGTTCCTGGTCCACTTCAACGTTAAAAAAGTTGGTTGTATCTCGTCAGGGTATAAGGGTAACATCCTTCCTTACGAGTTATGTAATGATAATATGACCTATCATTACACTCTAACAGAAATTAGAGCTTATCTTCGATAGTTACAATGTAAGTTTCTAAAACCTCTCCCTCTTTCGCATTAACTCGGCATAAGAAACATAGGTGGGAGTGTCAGGGTTGCATTGAGTCCTCCATCCAATTACTTAATGGAGGTTTGTGCATGGTCCCTTCTGAGGCCTGTCACCTAGAATTCATGTCCAGTGCAGAGTAAGACACCTCCCAAATGTCACATGACATGATACAGATTCATTAATTGTTTCCTGTCTTAGCTTTCAGAAGGGTTTAGTTAGGTTTATTCCCTCCTTTCGGCTTTGTCACTCTGCGTAATTTTTTCAAGGGTGACTATGAAGAGTCGATCTAGTGTATACACCATGGAGAAGGTTCATCCTGGTGAAATAAGAATGGATAAATGGAATGATAATAGGTCTCCCTCCTTCAATCGGGTAAGGATACTTCTCCATCATTTTTATTTAAAACCCTTTTGAAAATTCTTAGTGCTCCACCTTTTGGTCTCTGACTTCAACGATTATTGCATAGGCATTTTTTAGGATTAAAGCAGATGAAATTTACTCATAGGGTTTCTTTTGATTTTATGCACTGTGACTCCGTGGGAATTCTTTTGTCCAGAAATTTGGTTTAGGGGTAAATACCACACTGTGTGTCACATGTTATACTCTGTTTGATGAAAGGAAATTTCCTTTCGATAATATTTTATAACATTTCCTTTCTTCTATTGGGTACTTCTAGACTGGGTCTTTTACTTAGGATTCCACCATTCTGTAGGTTCTCTCAAACCACTAGATGACTCTTACGATTGTATTTTTCTTTTAAAAGATTATTGTATTTCCCATTCGGTGTAAATCTATATATATATATATCAAGTGGGAATCCTGTGTACCGAATGATGCCTTAAGAAGCACCATGAAACATGTTATTATTTGAGTCCATTATTAAATTTAGGGTTACATATTTCATTTTGATAATATCATTATCTGTGTGTGGAAACTACCACTCGAAGTTTGGTATTCGGCATAAATATTAACTCTGTACTTAATCTCTGAGCATTGCATTCTCTTCGGCACAGATATTCAAAATTTATGTTTAGACTTTGATAAACATATTCAACATATAATATTTAATTATGTGTTTATAGTTTTGGCAAGGCATTCCTTTCAGCATAAATATTTAAAATGATACCTTGACTTGATTCATGCATTCAGTCTACACATACTACATGACCCTTGTAGTTCGGATTTGAAATGTTATTGTTGTGTATTTATTTAAATTCCTGAAAGGTTTGATTTAGACGATTTGGTAACCAATATAATGATGGGACCCTATTTTTGCGAGGCTACCCATCAGGAAGTTCCTGGTGCACATTCCCCTTCGGCCTCGGGCGTCTTCTCAACCAAAAATGCAAATGGAAGAGGGACATCAGGGTTCCCAAGTGGCAAGTTAAGTGAAACTCTATATAAAATTTTCCTTTCTTAAATCATTCTATTGAAAATTACACTCGTTTAATTGTTGTTGGTTGATTACTAAAGATGGATTTATGTTTCTTTGCAGGGAATTTTCCCCTTCAAAATTCCATATTTAGGACCATGCCAGGCACACAAAACCTCTCTTAAGAGAGTGCTCTAGGTTTCTACAGAATGATATGATTCTTTCTAGAACGTTGTCATCGTGGGAAAGACAGTTTAGGTTCATAAGGATGGTCGATTATTATCTCTGCGTATTCAAATTTTAAAGGAAGGACTTAAGGACTGAACCTTGTTACTATGTAATAGTAAAAACTAGGACTATATACCATTACTCATAACTGTATGGTTGACTTAGATGGGACTAAATCATACAATATTTTGGTCTCGATATAATAGATATGTTTACATAGAATTCTGGAATGGGTAGCAAGATGTATCCATGTTTTGGGATTTATATTCCACACTCCCTTCTGGGTCTATTTTGATCTTTATAAAGAACTTCCAGTAATTTCATTATTTATTTATGTAGCTGTGCAATTTTTTACTATTACCGAAATACGTATATTCATAACGATTATGCGACTACAAAAAGTATGTCCTTTAATACTTTTAGTTTTGTTCTTGTATTATATCATTTCAGAACTTCGTTTGTGTCCCACTGAATTATTCGGTTTTCATTATATCATTGACATCTGGGAAAATGCACACAATAGGTATTTAAAAGGATCTGAAAAATTTAGTATAGTCAACTTTACATATATATATATCCATATCTACTTCCTATATCCATAGCTACTTCCTACGGTATGTAATCATTCCTAGTTTTAAAGATTTTGCACAGCCTGTTTATTCAGCTTATAACGATATGTATAAAATTAAGCTTTCTCGTTCTAGAATTTTCTTACTCAGAAGTATAATACAAACTATAAGAATTATGCTCTAGTGTACTTCTTTTCAATTAATTTAGTTAATAGAACAATTTGTCTAGAAAGAGATGACCTATAGAGGTTTGTTTGTACGTATACCTATATATATATTTTCATCTCAGATTTACTTTCAATGTTTCCTTTAGCGTTTTCACAGTCTGAAGTTCACTTATAAAAACTGAATATCTATATGGGTGTGAATCACATAATTGGTAGGGTTTCTAGAACAATATTCAAAATGATAGTTTATTTTACCTAGATGTATCTCCCAATATAATTCCATAAATAAATTTCATACAATTCCATAAATAAATTTCATACCAGCCAAATTACATAGAAATTTATTCTCAACATCTACAATTAAATAGTAAGGCTATCCTACACTTCATCTCATTCCATCCAAATTTAACAAACATAAGAGTTCATCTACATTTAAATAGGCGCATTCTAATAGCCAGTAACTCAATAATATTTAACCAGAGAAGGAGTAGATAAACATATCTGAACGATTTTCGAACAACAAATGGAACAACCAAGTTCCTCCCAACCTTAGAAGAGATTATCCAATTTACTTGTCTCGTTCACCCCCTAGCCTGACCATGAATCCATGAGGGCAAACTCAGAACTCCTCCTCAGCAATAGTCCTTTAGTTTCAGTAAATTCTCCTTGCCTCACACTCAGAAAGTATGTTCATAAAAACAAGAGATAATTCATTTTTCCTAGCATACTCGGCAACATCCTGCCTCCTCCCATATGCTATGTATAAAAATCAATTGTGCCTAGGTCTTTTCCCCTTGGGGAATTTTTGCAGCTTTCCAAATCCCTGATTTTCAGGGGCTTCCTATGGCCAAATTCTTGATTTTCCACATGTAACATTCATCCCTGAGGTAGTTCCAACATGTTCCCCTCTCATGGAGTCATGGTCCATTGATTTTAACCTGGATGTTCCATTTGTCTATCAACAATAAATATAAACTATTTTTTTTCATACACGTTTCATAGTCAAATAGTTAGTTGGGTCAAATCATATCTCTTCCCAATAGTCATA
Organism: Picea engelmannii; assembly: GCA_009831015.1. NCBI lineage: Eukaryota > Viridiplantae > Streptophyta > Pinopsida > Pinales > Pinaceae > Picea > Picea engelmannii. The sequence goes on from ML788410.1 coordinate 60,066, forward strand.
ATCATCAATTACACTTAACTAAATTCAAAATTCGGAATTGCCATAAATGGAAAAAAAAATTCAATTTCGAATTTACCAAAAACAAAAATAATTTCCTAAGCAATTTCAAACTTAAAAATAATTTATTTTTGGGGATGTAACATTGATGGTATTCCATGTCTTCTGGAAAGGCTCGTAAAGTGCCACTGTATGTATTTTTCACATTTCATCTTCATACGACCAGACGAACCCAACATCGATAACTTTGTATGCAGTGTCAAGTCACCGAGTATCATTGTCATCGACGACGATGCATTCAATGCAGGGTTCTACGGGTGGGGTCGAAATTTCAAGAAACGTTCATGTATAAGGATTACAAACCCTTCTACATGATGTCTTCGGCCAGATTCGGAGAAACAAGATGAGCCCTGCTATATCTTTATGTTTTTTTTAGATATTTCTAATTTTTTTTGTGTAAATTTTATTTTGTAAGGTTTTTGATATAAATTTTAAATTTTTGTTGCAGTTTTAATGTTTTTCAATTTGTTTTTGTTAATTTTAATTTTAATTTTGTATTTTATGTTTTTTAATTTGGTGTTTTTGTGTATATGTTTTTTATTTTTAAAGTTTTTTTGGGCTACAAATTTTGTTTTTTTACTTTTTTCTTTCTCATTTTCTCTTTATATATATATATAATTTTATGGTTTTCTTTTCCTCTTTAGTTTTTTAGGTTTTTTTTCAATGGTTTGTTCTCATATAAATTTGTTTTTAAAATGTTTTTGTTTTTTAAATTTCAATTCTATTTTTTTTCTTATTTTTTTTAGTTTTTAATTAATCCAAAAAAAAGAATTATAATTTTTTGCTAAATATTTAAAAATAGTTTTATTTAACTACAATTATTTTCTATGTATTGAAGTAAGGTAAAAAAAAATGTGTTAAAAATGATATTTTCCACTATATTTAAAATGTATGGAACCATAACTTAATTAAGGTCAGATAATTATATGAAAAATCTTAATTTCAAAACAATAAATGGTGTACAACATTTTTAACATTGGACAAAGCATGGAAATATGATTAAAGACATGATTGAATAAAAAAAAAATAGAAAAAAAGTAGAAAAGTTTGAAAATAGATGAAAAAACATTGTTGAGAAAGAAGAAAATAAAAATAAAAATGAACAATTTGAAAATAAATGAAAAAACGAGCATTTAAAAAAAAAGTGGAAACCTTATTTATCAGAAAATTTAAAATATAAAAAAAAAACCTAAAAATGGAGGGCGGTGCTACTGGTAGCACCATTTTTAAAAATAGG
>ML788410.1:71004-88462 GCA_009831015.1 Picea engelmannii
CTTTGAGGCGTATGCACGGTGTTTTTCATGTATCTGTTTTGAGACATTATATTAGTGATTCTACACATGTGATTGACATGAGTTCCTTGCGGGTATCAGATGAGGGAGCGCTCACGGTTGAGCCAGTCCGCATCTTAGATCATCGTGTTCGACAGTTACGATGTCGAACGGTAGATCAGGTCAAGGTTCAGTGGGACAGTTATAGTCAACACTCGGCGACCTGGGAGGACGCATATGATATGCGCCAGTAGTTTCCATTTTTGTTTGATAGATAGACTTATGATACTGTGATACTTTTATTTCGACATTTATACTGAGAAACTTCGGGACAAAGTTTAGACCAAGAGGGGGTGTATGTAACATCCCGCTCTGGCACGCTGAGAAAACTTATTCTTTGAGGAAACTTGCTCGTAAGTGATTTGGACTTTTATGATGTTAAAACATTTATCCTTGATTATGATGTGTTATGATAGATGACATGATGTTTTACTGCTTGACGTAGACAGGTGCTTTTGACTCAGTTTTATTGAGTGTGCAGGGTTTTTGGATCTTGAGGATGCAGAGGCATCGGTGGAACCCCCTTGGATTCCAGATTGAGTCAGGGAGTGTGCTATTGGGTTTATTTATTTACTGTGATATTTCATTTGATTTGATGATATGATGTTGACATTTCTGACATGATTGTTGATGATGCAGGCTGGCGATAGCTTTCCGACCAGACTCACATATGGAGTAAAGGGGCCACACACTATTTCCAGAGAGGTTGAGGGAGAGGTGTGGACAACAACCTTGCCACAGCCTACTAGCACTCCCACCGTGGCTCGAACTGTAGTTTAACGATTACCTAGTTCGAGAGGATCCACGATGTCGTGAGGGTAGACTGCGACAGTCGCTCATGATGATTCTAAGGGGTGCGCAATAAGGCGGGGGCCTTATTCATTAGAGCCCTTAGTCTCCCACAAGTTCACCTGGCGGAGTATTGACTCCAGGGGTTATAAATGTCTACCAATCAGTCAAGTTGGCGAGTGGCACCCTTGGAGCACGTGGTGCATCCTGAAGGGCACATCGCGCAAAGAAACGAACGAGGCGAGTGGCACCCTTGGACCACGTAGTGCGTCCTGAAGGGCACGTCACGTTGATGATGATGAAGAAACAAACCTAGATGGCCCTAAGACATTAACGCCTTAAAAAATTCTTAAAATGACTCCCCTAAACAATTGTCGTCCAGTTCAAAATCTAAACCCAAGTAAAAAAAAAAACATCTCTAAGATAAAAAATTAGTTTAACCTTAAGGAAAAAGGCCCTATGAAAATAAAAAGTTATGAATTTAAAAATAAAATGAAAAGATTAATTAGCACATTTACCTTTTTGGTTTAAAAAAAAAATAAGGGATCAATAAAAATAGGGAAACTAAGTAATAAAGGAAACATAGACAATTAATAAGTAATAAAATTATTTAACGTGCAGAAGTATAAGAAGTTATGAATTTAAAAATAAAATGAAAAGATTAATTAGCGCATTTACCTTTTTGGTTTAGAAAAAAGAGAGGAGGGGATTAATAAAAATAGGGAAACTAAGTAATAAAGGAAACATAGACAATTAATAAGTAATAAAATTATTTAACGTGTGGGAGTATAAAAAGTTATGAATTTAAAAATAAAATGAAAAGATTCATTAGCGCATTTACCTTTTTGGTTTTAAAAAAATGAAGGGATTAATAAAAATAGGGAAACTAAGTAATAAAGGAAACATAGACAATTAATAAGTTAAAGAAAATAATTATGGAGAAACGTGGGGGATGAATGACACTTGTACAACAGAGAATTTTTGGAGGGTTTTCTATAAAACTTAAAAATAAATGTGGGGCTCAAAACTCTAAAAAAGAAAAGGGGGAGGAGGAAGAAAGGGGTTTTTTTTTTGGTGAGCGTAACGTTACATTGCCGTATTTGGACTTGATTGATTGCTTGTGAGGAGTGGGGATTTATCATCTCGGTTAGGAGTGGTAGCTCGGCCTTGCGAGGCGAGATGGGAAGCTAGACGGATCATATGGTTTGTGTGTGGCCCATTTGCGGCTCGAGGGGATAAGGGGGAATAAGAGTACCCCTGGCGATTGGCTGGGAGGTACCGGTGTAGTCTCGATGGTCGACGAGTGGGAGCAACGTGGAGCGCACAGACGTCATCAAGAGGGTGATAAGGCAAGGTACGCTCCTCTATTTTGTAGGGTAGAATGGTTATTGTTGTAAATGGATTCGATGTCAGACTGATAGAAACCCTCCCTGGCCCATGTAGCTGCGTTCATCTTACTCTTCATTGTAATTTTACCCTTCTTTTTTACATTGGCCGCTTCTCATGTATAAGGGATAACTTAGCTTTGTTCTGATATGTTCTGGTAGTTTGAGTTTGTGCTGTTACCCTTCCTGGAAATTTAAAATATGAGTATTACTCCTCGCTTGTTTGAAATTTTGGATCTGAGTTTTGTTCCGGCAGTGGATATCACCGCTGCTATTTCAAAAGGGGGAAAAGGGACAATGAAATTTTCACTGCATGCTATTTTACATCTCTGCGTTTTCATTTTTATCCCTGAGTTTTGTTGCAATTTCGTTGAGTGTATTGTCTTTATGTTCTGATAAAATCGTTCTCGCATTTCGTCTTACCTTGTTGCTGCAATTTCACTGAGTACATTGACATTCCGGTCCTGCAAGATCGTTTTGGTGATTCCCATGTGGATTCCTGCATTTTTTTTGGGGGGTCTGCATTTTATGATAACCATCCCTGCGTTTTGCTAACCTCTGTGTGTGTTTTATTTGACTTAAACCTCGGCGTTGAGGATTACTCCGTCTTTGTGTTTGTGTGAGATTCTTCTGTGCGTTTGGGGAAGAAGACCCGCATCCTTGATCGTCAGACTGGTGTAACGTTTTCCCCAAATCGTGACTGCGTGTTGATGGGCCTCATTTTGTATAAATGGTGTTGACTACTACTGTCCATCTTTAATCGGAATTCCATAGAACGATTTCGGCCCTTCCTTCACGCTGACAGCGTTGATTAACCCTTCTGCATTTGTTTTTTCCAGACTGGGTGAACCCCTTTGAGTGCGGGCATTCGGTTATATATATTTTTTTCTGTCTGATTCTTAAATGGAGCGTTTATGATAGCATTGAGTTTAAAAAAAAAAAGGACCTCTGTTTAGCACCCATACCCGCCATAGAGCGGACGCGTTTACTGAGACAGTGATGTCAAAATGGAAGCCATAAAGGGCTGCGGAGTTCCCTGGTCGATTTGGAAATTCTTGAGTTGACATGGCGTGGCTGGTGGTTATTTCCAGCTAGTGCTAAGGTTGGAGGCTGAGAGTACAGTTGTAGCTAATACATCCAGCGCGCAGCACGAACTAAGCCTTCAGTCGACTCCTCATCGTTGTGTCGAGTCCTTCCCTTCCACGTGCCTCTCCTTTTCCTTTCGTTTTCATTTCCAGCTGTAAATAGAAGAACGTGATCTTCAAATGCGTTTTTAGTTTCCTAAAAATAATAAAAATAACTCTGCCGAACTGAGTACGATTTGTGGGTGAAATTAAGGGACCCGATTTTCAGTTGCATTGGATAGAATATGATTTTCTCATGATTTAGTTTCCATGAAAAGAATAAAATAACGAACAGTAGATGATTTCCAGGTGTCGAGAAAAGAATTTGAGTTTAGTTAAAATGAGGGATATGAGTTGCATTAAAGGAGAATTTTTACAATCCAAATCGTCGTATGTTTCCTTTTTGATTTTTGTTTACTATGCTAACCGCGATTATTTATTTACCATGCTTGGTAATGAAAAGTAATTTTTAGTTTAAATTTCAATGCTAATTATTTATAATGCTAATATGCCTCCCATGAATTTAGTTTATTATAATCTAATATGCTAATATGATGATATGCATTTATAATGCCAATTATTTACTAATTATAATTCTAATATGATAATATACTAAATTTCAATGCTAATATGCTAACATGCTTTATAACGCTAATGATTCACAATGCTAATATGCCTCCCATGAATTTAGTTTATTTGATAATCATTGAATAGTTTAACTGCAATAACTTGTAATGAAGCCATTATTAGTTTTTACAATGCTAACGTGGTTCCTAGTTGAATTTAATTTATTTTTTTAATCATCGAAGATTTTACTTTCAACGTCTTGTAATGAAAGCTAATATTTGTTTAATTCCACTGCTATCTATTATAAAAGCAAATACATGGTTATTATGGACAGGTTCCTAGTAGTTTCGTTGCTAATAATCACAACAAAGGTAACGTCATCATTAGTTCAATTGCAATGATATTGTGATATAGAAGGTGATGATATGGTTATGCTATGGTGATGTTATGGTAAATTAGTTAATGCGCATTATTTAAGACTGGGTTGGTAACTCGTTGTTTAGTGGAAATCAAATGGAGTAATTGGTTTGTAATTAATGTCATGGAGTCTCAATAGTGGTGGGTCATTGTCTGAATCCTTGTTCTTTGCGCCTTCCTTGAGGTTGCGGTCATGCATTTATTTATTGTTGTACTTGGTTGAGTCATTTGAGTATGGGGTCAGTCGTGTCGGGCGGTATGTAGACACCTCCTTGTAGCCTAGTATATAAGTCTGTGTGTGTGATTATTCTTGTGTAAAGAATCCTGTGCCGTATCAAGAGTCTCAGTCCCTTTAAAGGGAGAGTTTCCACTCTTGTGACACACTTGACGGAGATTACTAGTTTCTGCTTGAGCAGACAGCCAGGAGCCTATCTGACCTTCTCTCTCTCCGGCGCAGAGAACTAAGATTAAACGCCCTGCTTTCCTGTGCAGAAATAGTGAAATCCACTACTATGGATTCTTCCTTTTGTGTTCATACCGTGCATAACCTAGTATGTCGTTAATGCTTGTTGTTATTTGTTGTGCGCCTTATGTGTATGGTTGTTTATTGCTTGCAGTTCTTGTTGTGCACCTTATGGCTATGTTCATTTATTTCTTGCAGTCACCTGTTGTGCGCCTTAAGCCTTCTGGTTGTGTTCATCGTGGTTGCGTCTTGTCGATTGTCGGGTTGCGACGTAGAGTCAAGTGTGTATGTTCCTTTTTACACGTGTGCACACACCTTAAACAAAAAAAAAATTGCACCTATTAAAGAGTTGTTTCCGTAACGAGGAGATCGTTACATAAAACATAGTACATTGGGTAAGGACTGAGTACCACATGAAATCGAATTCCAAACCTTCAAACTAATACTAGAATTAGAACTCTAATACCTTTGTCAAGCAAGGCGATGTCCTTGATCCATTGATTGCGAAATATTTAGTTGTGGAAGAGAACAAAAAATTAATAAGTTAGTGTTACGATAGAAGCCAACAAAGATTTAAATATTGAAGATAAAGTAATTCCCAAGAAAAATCCACGAAAGTTAAATTAGTAAAGGTTCCACACAGGAAAAATTACTTAGCTTGAGGTTGGCGGGCAGGTCTGGATTCCTCATCAGTGTCGTTGAAGCATACTATCAACAGGTTAGGAGTGGATCTTGAAATGACTGATGGGTGCCCTCACAATAGAAACAAGGGTCCCATCATTAGTCTTGTAACCGAACGAAATTAAAATTTTTATGGAGAGTGTATTAGTAGAAAGAACATTCTAAACATGTAATTCATATATACATTATATAACTGAAATTATAAAGACACAATATAAAATACATTCCACATAATTACTCATTTTGTATCACCGATAAGGTTGCGAGATAATGTTCTCTTAATGCCACAAAGAAGAACACACTCGAGAACATATTTTTGGTTACTCAAATTTCTTTTACGTTAACCAAGTAAAATTTGACAAAGTTAACCATCGGTTTTCCAGAATAATAAAGTTTGCACAGGGTGGAGATTATCCCGCAGAGGTATTAGTTTTCCAGTTCAAAATGTACACATAAGGTTATGGGACACTGGAAGCATAATTATCAACTTACAATTTGATGATGAGACACACAAACAACAATCCGATCATTTAAATGGAACCCGAAATAATTATCTTAAACCAATCTTACCCATAGAAATCAAGAATAGGGAATTTAGGAGGATTCCTACTCTGGAATACAAACCATGGGAAAATTTAAATTATTCACATTAATAGAGAGGTCTCCGGACCTCTACTTCCTATTTATATTATACTACAACTAAATAGAAAGGTACTGCAGACAAATCTCTACCTGCGAGAAGTATGGGAAAAAATAGTCTCACACAGGTGCTTCTTTAAAATCTTTACGTCATGGAATCAAACGAAATAAATCCCAGTCAATCCAGGGAGACACTTTTTTTTTCAACTTTAACAACCGAGGGTTCGGGCATTCATGCCTCCTCACTCCTTACGAATACAGGAGATACATAGCGTCATCCATAGAGAGATTTAGTATATTGTTACTCACACAAGATGCTCTCGGTGGAATTTTAGGGTCACCATAGTAGGGTTTCAATCACGGAAGCTCGGAGATAGGTATACCTTGAACGATTTCAAATAGAAAATTTCACATGTCTATTTATTCAAAAGAAAATGACTGAGAACAGAACCCTGATAATATTCACCATTACCCCCTGAATCAAGAAACGCTTGCATAAAATGGCTTACAAACAAGTGAAATCCTTGAGTAACGAAGGGTTAACCTCACGGGAGAGACACAGTCGCAAGACATTACCGAGTTAGAAACTATGTATTTATACAGAGCATGGAAGGTAGCACTCCAGAAAGTTAAGAGTAGCTAGGAGGAAGGCCCAATCTAGCTATCATAAAGAAACCAACTACAGAGACAAGCTCAACAATGCGAATAACTCTTCCTTACATCCTACAAGTAACTCAAACGATGAATCTTTGGTAAACATACCTGGTAAAGGATGAAAAATGTCGGGCGTGTAACGTCCTCTTTCCTACGCAGAGAAGGAACCTCCCTTCGTCGGTGATGATTACACTCATAGTAGGGTTACATAAGTTAACTCAGAGCAATTATTAGAAAACACATAATAGACAAGGGAGGAAAGAAACACCAGTTACCTAAGTGACCCACATATCGCAAGAGTAATGGTGATGGATGAATTGAGAACTCGGGCCATGTGAATATGCGCGCATGGTGTACCCACATTGGTCATGATAATATAGAACTGTATAGTGCAAGAGAAGCCTCATAACTCCCTACCAGAGCAGTTAATATTATTTACGAACAAGCTTTAACTACACATTGATTCGAGCCCTCTAACTCTGTCAGTGTTAATCCTCGTCATGGAACTAGATATTTTTTTTTTATGCTGGTCAATAAGCATTTGGATGGTGACTTTTCCTGCTAGGTGGGACTCCAAACCCCAACATTCACAAACCTTATTCGTGTTACCCTGGTGTCATCCGACTGATGTGGGTGTACTCCTGCTAACTACTGTGTTGAAGACATTAACAAGAACAGTGACATAAACATCCACTACTATGATAGTTAGAGTGCGCACTCCATTAGGGTATAATCCTTACAAGGAAGACCACATGCGACTAAGGTTAAACATATAAGTAAGACCTATGTCAATGTATTCATATAAAACTCAAAAATGTGTTGCCTTGTATAAGTTTAATTATAAGAACTTTATGGTAATGGATTTTGTATCTACTACCAACGTTTTAATAATTCTTGGTGTATGGAATTATAAGGGGTTATAGTAAAGAAAAGGAGATTGTATGTCTCGGATTGTCTAATAAAATCTGAAGTACTCTTTCACTTAGAGATGAGGTAGAGAGTACCAAGACTCGTTTGAAGGTATGATTTAGTGAATTTTTTTTTGTATATCTCTTGATAGAGGTAATAACTATGTAGGCTAGAAAAACTATAGGTCTATTGTTTCATGAAGAGGCTACACCTTAACCTGTTATGACAAGTGTTAACCCATGTTTTGTGTAATGGTAATAGGGATGATTTCTTGGAAAGGTTAATCACCTTATTTTTTTGTCATTGATAATATAAATAAGAATGCATCATATTCCAACAGAAACACCTTTAATTATAAACAAACCAAGTGTAACAGAGTAAGGGAGTTTAATGCACCTAAAAAAAAAAAAATATTTGGAAATTTTGGGGTACATTATAGACATGGTCGTGGGTGTCCATCTCTATGGCCAAGCCATGGGTATGCCCATGGCTTGGAAATAGGGCTACCCCCCCCGCGACCTACTCCCTAGTGCCCTCACACATTTATCTAAAATTCTTCATCATTCCAATACCCATAACAGACCACAGTAATTTTGTTGAGAACGGGGGGTTGGTGCAGACCTCCTACCCTCAGGCCGAGATCCGCGCAGGATATTCCCTAAACTATGACAAGGGTTAACTGATCTCCTTGTTTAATCCCACAAAGGATTTCGGGTCTCACAAGTTGGGCACTTCAAATACAATGACACAACCCTTGGTAATAGCCGAAATGCGAAATTGTGAATGGGCTTAAGGTGTAAGCCCCCTCTTCAACCCCTTTTCCAAAATGACCACAGCCAAGCCTTAATGCAAGCACCTTTGGAGAGCCAACCTCTCGTTCTCTTCCTTTGTGAATCCCCGAAACACGATATATCAACGAAGGTTGACTCGAGCCAAAGAGATGGGCACACACCTCCAATCACATTTGTTTAGTCCTTTTACGGAGTGAGTCCTTGCCACCTGTTCACACGAGTCTTCAGCTTTCGCAACTTGAGAGAGAAACGAACAACCGTTCCTCTCCCTCTACAAATCCCCGATTTTGAAATTGTGCCTTCGACAATATCGACGACTGTGTGCCTCCCTCGATCCAACAACCCTCGTTGTATCAGGATTTCACCAATCGAAAATCCACAACACTCGACCCAAACCATTGGTCACTCCATTTCCCGAACTTCGATACGCGAATTCACATACGATATCAACAACCCTCATTGATCTGGATATGACGGTCACTATCCTTCCTGAGCTTAAGAGTGTTGAAATACACTCGGTCTTAATCCTTCTGCTATTCCACAAGATCCCATGGCTCACAGAACTTTGGCACTTCCTCTTGAAGCGATTCCACCATCCAATTCAACTTCTCAAGGAGTTATGGCCAAATGACTTGGCATCCTTCCTCGTGAACTTGAATTTTGTGAGATGATTTTGACCTCCACCTCCCTTTGAACACTTCAAAGGTTTTATATGTTCTAATCTTTCACTTGCGAACTCACGACTTCCAAAAGGGTCCCTGCACGCACTCCTTGCGACGATTTTCAAATAACTTCTGGTTATTTGGGTCTTCGACTCTGTGCACCTCTTGCAATAGCAGCCTCTCAATATCCCTCTTGAGTTGGTAAAACAACATCCCTTTCCCAGCCTGCGGACACCTTGCACATCTCTGAGCTAACCTTGCACTTCAGCCTATAAAAACACGATTTGAATCTCCTCTGAGAGTTCTGAAATGAAACTCATAACTTGGTCGACTCACTCCTTGCAGACCCTCAACTATACTCTTTGCAGGAGTTCTCAAAAAGAGAAACAATTGAAACTCATTCTCCCCTTATCCAGAATTCAAACATTCAACAGAGAATTCTAGAACATACACACATAGATTTTATTGAAATAGAATGCACACAAAGAATATAAACTAGCCTGCAACATACCATTCAACGGGTGGTTCCAACAACCATAACAAACACATAGATTGGAATCAAAGATTTCTTATATTAATTCTAGTGCTCCTATACATGGTAAATAACAACAACTAGAATGCATAAAATTCTCTGTTGTCCTCTGCAGCTCTACAACTTACAAAAATTATCAAGAATAATGAGTTATTTTCAAGATACAAGGCGAGGGTGTCTATTATCCGTTTTCCCTCCTATGCTCTTAAACTCTCTAATCTATTAAAATAAATATACCTACTTGCATTAAACATAATTAAATTCCTATTACATCCACGGATAGGAACATACTCTCCAAAATCAGTTTGGATCTTCATATATAAATGCAACTGTACTTTCCTCATGTCCATTACATTAATTCTTCAGACTTTGAATTTAAAAACCTTTTCACAAAAATGTGTTCAAATTACATCTGTGTGTCCAACTGTCTCTTTGGCTAGGTGCATGCTTTGCCTTTCTACGATGCTCCTGCATCATACTGCCTTGCTTGAAAATTTTCATGAACTCCTCTTCATGAGTTCCTTCATTGTTTGTCCATGCTTTTGAATTGCTACTTCATCCTCCCAACTGGCATCTTCAACTGGATGTCCTTTCCACTTGACCAAGTATTCAAAATACTCTTTTCTCCTGGTCTCTCTACTAATCCTCTTGTCAATTATGATTTCCATATGTGGCTTTTCAGCTACAGGCATTTGTTTCATCCATGGAATTTCTTTTTGTTCACCCTCTGCTCCTACTTCTTCATCTCTGTAATGGTACAAATACACAACTTTGAATATCGGTGAGATTTCGATCCTATCTGGTAATTCAATCTCATACGCATTTGCCCCAAATTTTCTTATGACCTTGTACGGTCCAATTTTCTTCATCTTCAGTTTGTTGTATGTTCCCCTTGGGAACATTTCCTTCCTCAAATGCGCAATAATCAAATCACCAACGTCAAATTGAAGTTCTCACCTGTGTTGATTTTCTCTACGGTTGTACTCTTGACTTGAACTCTGCAATCGCTCCTTGATTTTTCTATGAAGCTACTTCATTCCTTCTGCAAAGTCCTCTTCACTAGCACTCCTTAGCTCATCTTGTTCTGAATCTTTCAATTCAGAGACTCCCTTTGGCTGCATTCCATATAAAATTTGGAATGGAATTTGCCCTGTGCTTCTATTGATTGAATCATTGTAAGTGAATTTCGTCTGTGGCAGAATGTGATCCCATTGACTGTGGTGTTCAGTCACTAAGCTCCTTCACAAATATCCCAAGCTCTTGTTCACGACCTCTGTCTTTCCATCCGTCTGAGGATGATACGTTGGGATAAAAGACAAGTTTGTCCCCAGCTTCTTCCATAAGTTCCTTGAGAAATGTCTTACAAACTTGGTATCTCGATCATAAACGATACTCCTTGGAAAGTTGTGAAGTCTGACGACTTCCTTGAAAAACAGGTTCACAATATGAGTTGTGTCACTGGTTTTCTGGCATAGTATGAAATGTGCCATCTTATAAAATCTATCTACCACTACAAATATTGAATCATATCCCCTCTATGTCCTTGGCAGTCCTAATATGAAATCCATGCTCATTGTGTCCCACGACCTTTCAGGTATGGGTAATGGCTGATATAACCATGTGTTCTTCCTTTTTCCCTTCGTGTGTTGACAAATTCTGCACCTGACCACAGTTTTCTTAACATCTATCCTCATCCCTGGTTGGTAATATGAGCCATTCAACTTTGAGAACATTTTTTCATGGCCGAAGTGTCCGGCCAATCCTCCGTTGTGGTTTTCCTTCAAAACATTCTCCCTCATGGAGCATTTCAGAATACATAGTTGATTTCCCCTGAACAATAGTCCATCCTGGATCATGTGCTCTGTCCATTGGTTTCTATCCCTGAGAATTGGATTCTTAGATGCCTCATATGCCTCTTTGAAATCTGTATCATCCCCATACATTTCCTTGAGGTTATCAAAACCCAAAGTCTTAACTCTAAATTCCTACGTAAGCAAACATTTTCTGCTCAAAGCATCAACAACTTTGTTAGCAGTTCCGAAAATATGCTTAATAACAAAAGTAAAATTATGCATGTATTCATCCCATTTATCATTTTTTTGGTTCAACTTCTCCTCTTGATTCACGAATTGCAAAGCGTGATTATCGTTGTACAAAATGAACTCGTTTGGAACCAAATAGTGCCTCCATTTCTTCAGTGCTTGTGTGACTGTGTAAATTTTTTTGTCATACGTGGAGTACTTAATCTTTGCTTCATTTAGTTTTTCACTGAAATATGTGACCGACCTATTGTCTTGTCTTAAGACTGCTCCAATGGAAAATCCACTCATGTCACACCTGACCTGGAATGTCTTGCTGAAATCTGGCAAAACCAGAATTGGTTTCTCAATGATCTTCTTCTTCATTAGGTTGAAGCTCTTCTCTGCTTCCTCCGTCCGGTGAAAATATTTATGTCTTTTATTCACCGTATACATCATCGGTGTGCTAATTCCATTGATGTTTCAAATGAATTTTTTTTAGAATCTAGCCAAACCATGGAAGCTTCGAACTTCAATCACGCTCTTCGGCGATGGCCAATCCTTAATCACCTTTATCTTTTCTAGATCTATTTTCAATTCATTTTCAGAGATAACAAAACCCAAATAAATGAGTTATGTCCTTATAAATGACGATTTATTCATGTTGATCAACAATTTTTCTTCTTGTAACCTTCTCATCACTGCAGATAAATGCTTCAAATGCTCTTCTTTAGTTTTGTTGAAAATTATATATCATCAAGATATACAATGATGGATTTACCAATGAAATACTTTAGGACTTCATTCATCAACCTCATGAAAGTACTGGGCACATTCGTCAAGCCAAATGGAATGACAAGTCATTCATACATCCCTTCATTCATCTTGAATGTTGCCTTCCATTCATCACCTTCTCTTATTCTAATCTGATGATATCCTCTTTTCAAATCAATCTTTTTAAAAAACTTTACTCCACTCAAGAAATCCATCAAGTCATCCATCCTTGGCAATGGGAACTTGTACCTTATGGTAATTTTGTTGATTTCCCTTGAGTCTATACACATTCTCTAGCCATCGACCTTCCTTGGGATGAGCACTATTTGAACAACTCATCGACTCAAGCTCTCCCAAATCAATCCTTTGTCCATTAAGTCCTGGACCTGTCTCTTAACTTCTTCATTCTCCTGCGGCGTCAACCTATAAGCTTCTTTGCTCCAAAAAATGGCTCCAGGTATAAGATCGATATGATGGCTTATACTCCTGGTAGGTGGCAACGAACAAGGTAGTTCGTCCACTACTATATCAACAAATTCTTCCAGCAACTCCTGGATTTCTTCGAGTAAATCATCTATCCTAGTGTTGTTCAAAACAATTATGGGCTTCCTAACCAAAATGAATTACGTGTCTTCCTTCTTCTTCACTTCCTTAAGAAGTTCCTTCCCACTCATGAGAAGTACAATGTCGCTCATCTTTGTTTTCATCTCTTTATCCTTAATTGGCGGCAACATGTGCATCCTACCATTTTTCTCCAGAGTGTATGTGTTATTTCTCCCATCATGCACCACATTTATGTCATATTGCCACGGTCTACCCAAAAATAGATGACAAAAATCTATGGGAATGACATCACATAATATCTCATCTTTATATCCTCCTATTTTAAATTCAACTAAACATTGTTTAGTGACATTTACCTGATGTCCTTTTTGTAGCCACGAAAATTTGTATGGGATTGGATGTGCAACAGTCTCCAGCTCCATATTTTCTACCATTTCCGTGGATACAAGATTATATGTGCTATCGTTGTCCATTATGAACTTGCATACCCTGTCTTTGGTTTTGCAAGCAGTCTGAAACAGATTGTTTCTTTGTCTTGGGTTCTCTGGATCCTTCTCTAGTCTTAAGAGAAATTTTTGCATCATCAAAATCTTCCTCCCTCGGCGTCCTCTACCTCAACATTCTGTCCATGGGATTCAACAATGTGAGTTTCACACCATATTTCTTCCTATCTAGACACGCATAGGATTGATGTCCGATTTTTCCACAGATAAAGCATTTCACCTCACCTCCTCTACCTCTTCCTCTTCCTCTAGCTCGAGGAAAAGTATTTCTATCAGCATACTGCCTCCCATATAAGATTCCTCCTCTCTCAGATTCAGTTTGAGGTTACTTCCCCTCTTCTTTAGGCTTATGATTTATATCCTAGGAAATTGTCTTTCCTCTTCTTTGACTTCTGCCTCAGCCTCTTTGACCTTGCTTTCGACTCAGTTTCTCTTCACCTTTTAGAGCCATATGATAAGCATATTCTATGGTTTGGATGGTCATCATGCTCATCTCGTCCTGAATATCATATCGTATACCATTCATATACCTGGAAAATTTCTCATCATCGCTTTCTTGATGACCTGCATTGATGTTTGTCTTATAGAACTCTTCAGTGTATTCTTTCATTGACATCAGCTTCTATCTCAAATTTGACATCCTCTGAAACATATTTATTTGATAATCCCTAGGTATAAACTTGGCTTTCATTTTTGCAACCATTCTATCCCAGCTCTTGATTTTCCGCTTGCCCTTGCAACGTCTGTCAGCCTGCAGTTCATCCCACCACAGTTTTTCATTCCCTTTAAGTCTAGTAACGACATGTGTGACCTTGTTTTCTTCCTCGACATCTTCATAGTCGAAGTGTTTGTCTAAAGCTCTAATCTAGTCTAGAAGCTCTTCAACGTCTAGGTTGCCTTCGTACATTGGAATGTCCATTTTTTCCCTAGCACCTATCCTTGGAACAACCTTGAATAGGTATTCTTTTGCAGCATCTTCGACTGTAAATTCTTCTCCTTCGTTTTCATCTTCATTTTCACTTTCATCTTCACTGATATCCCTAGCGTCAACTATTCTCCTCTGTGTTTTCTCCATAGCATCAAGTCTGTCATGTAACTCACGCATTTCTCTTTCCACTGCTGGATCAGGTATGGGCATTTCTCTTCCTCTTGGTGGCATGGTTGTAAAATTTCTCTTTTCTCTCTGTTGTAGAAAGCAAAGAATTTGTTCTAGGCTTTGATACCACAACTGGTGCAGACCTGCCGCCCTCAGGCCGAGATCTGTGCAGGATCTTCCCTAAACCACGAAAATGGTTAACTAAACTCCTTGTTTAAGCCCACAAAGTATTTGGGGTCTAGCGAGTTGGTCACTTCGAATAAAATGCCATAGCCCTTAGCAATAGCCAAAATGAAAAATTGTGAATGGGCTTAAGGTGTAAGCCCCCTCTTCAATCCCTTTTCCAATATTACCACAACCAAGCCTTAATGCAAGAACCTTTCACAACTTGCGACTTTGCGAGTTGGAATGCCAACCTCTCATGCTCTTCCCTTGTGAATCCCTAAAACGCATTATGTCAACGAAGGTTGACTCCACCCAAAGAGATGGGCACGCACCACCTGCCACCTTTGTTTACTCCACTTACGAAGTGGGTCCTTGCCACTTTTTCGCACAAGTCTTCAGATTTCGCAAATTGAGAGAACAATGAACAACCATTCCTCTCCCTCTACAAATCCTCGACTCCAAAATCGTGCCTTTGACGAGATCGATGGTTGTGTGCCTCCCTCTATCCAATGACCCTCATTGTATCGAGATTTCGCTAATTGAAAATCCACAACACTCAACCTAAACCACTGGTCACTCCATTCCTTGAACTTTCATACCTGAATTCACATACGAGATCAACGACCCTCATTGATCTGGATATGATGGTCATTATCCTTCCTGAGCTTAAGAGTGTTGAAAGACACTCGGTCTTAATCCTTCCGCTCTTCCACAAGATCCCACGACTCATAGAACTTTGGCACTTCCTCTTGAAGTGATTCTGCCATCTGATTCAACTTCTCAAGGACTTATGGCCAAATGACTTGGTACCTCCCTCTTGAACTTGACTTCTATGAGACGATTTCAACCTCCACCCCCCTTTGAACACTTCATGGGTTATATCCCTTCTGAGATTTCACTTGCAAACTCATGGCTTCCAAAATGGTCCCTGCATGCACTCGTTGTGGAGATTTTCAAATAACCTTTGGTTATTTGGGTCTTCAACTCTATGCACCTCTTGCAACAACAGTCTCTCAATCTCCCTCTTGAGTTGGTAAAATCCTAGACCTCACCCAGCCTACGCACACCTTGCACGGCTTTGAGATAACCTTGCACTTCAGCCTGTAAAAACACGATTTGAATCTCCTCTGAGAGTTCTGAGATGAAACTCATAACCTTCTCGACGCACTCCTTGCAGACCCTGCAATGCACTCTTTGCAGGAGTTCTCATAAAGAGAAACAATTGAAACTCATTCTCCCCTTATCCAAAATTCAAACATTCAACATAGAATTCTAGAACATACACACACAGATTTTATTGAAATAAAATGCACATAGAGAATATAAACTAGCTTTCAACATACCATTCAACAGGTGGTTCCAATAACCATAACAAACACATAGATTGGAATCAAAGTTTTCTTCTATTAATTCCAATGCTCCTATACATGGTAAATAACAATAGCTAGAGTGCATAAAATTCTATGTTCTCCTCTGCAGCTCTACAACTTACAAAAATTCTCAAGAATAATGAGTTATTTTCAAGATACAAGGCGAAGGTGTCAATCGTCTGTTTTCCCTCCTATGCTCTCAAACTGTCTGATCTATTAATTAAATCTAGCTACTTGCATTAAACAAACTTAAATTCCTCTTACATCTGCGGATAGGAACATATGCTCCAAAATCAGTTTGGATCTTCAGATATAAATGCAACTGTACTTTCCTCCTGTCCATTACATTAATACTTCAGACATTGAATTTAAAAACGTTTTCAAATTACATATTCGTGTCCAACTGTCTCTTTGGCTAGGTGCATGATTTTTATTTCGACGACACTCCCGCATCAGGGGTTAACCTTTTGGTTGTATTAGTTTAATTATGGATCACCTCTATCGTGGAAACAAACCTATCAGTTTAATTATGGACTGCTTCCTTCTTATGATTGGATATGCTGAAGCCAAACCCTCCTTTCGTTTAAAATAATATCCATAAAATTTCCACAGACAACGTTAGTCTCATGTACAACCTATAAAATTTCAAAGTAGCACAGTCGAGATATGTTCCACAATCCACAACATTATAGATAATAATTTCTTTAAGATGATCTGGAATCAAACGATAGGCAAAATATTTCCTACATTTAGAATGAGATAGACATACATTGTTTTACAATAATGATTACATAAATATCATCTCAATAGTAAGTTGATTCTTTTCACCCAAACATCAAGAAATCAATGAACAAGTTATACCTTTATTATGAGGTTCCATTTTTATATTTGTACAGTAAGATTCTCAATAATTTAGGATATATGTGGACCTAGTGAAGTAAACAATGCAATTTATTAAACAATGCAACTTCGAAAGTCAATAATGGAATATGATGATCAAAATGCAACTATATAAATATATAAAACCTTTTTATTCAAGCTACTTGGCAACCTTTTAAAAATTTTCAGATAGTTGTGAGGAATAGGGGTTGGGTGAAGAGTACAATTTATAAGTTTCAGATAGTTGTTAAGAGTAGGGGTTGGGGTGGATATTTGTAATTTGTAATTTAATTTTGTTTTGTAATTTAATTTGTAGATTTGCAATTTAATTCGTAGATTTGTAATGTAATTTAATTCATAGAATTGTAATTTAATTCGTAGATTTGTAATTTATATTTGTAAATATATTACAAATAAAT
>ML788410.1:88613-107900 GCA_009831015.1 Picea engelmannii
ATATATATATATATATATATATATATATATCTTAATACAGTTAGATCTAACTACATTGAATTATAAAGCATTTAATGCCACTAAAAACAAATTATACATCTAAGTACATGAATTACACAACATTTACTGTCACTAAAAACAAATTATAGGTAAAGATATTAGTTTGTGCTTGAGCAGTCGGCCAAGAGCCGAATCTTCCATCTTTCATTCCAGTGTTAAAGATTTAGATTCAGATGCCCTACCTTTCTGTGCATAGATAATATCTTATTAAAATTGGTTGTGACTTGGCCAGGGGGTGTAACGCCCCCATCATTACGACTACAAATGAAGTAGAAGGTGATTTTTTTCTTTTCTTTTTAGGCTGGAAGGAAATGATGACACAGTTAACCACGCATAGACAATGAACACACACACACACTGATTAGGCAACAAACAAGTATGACTCCACACACTAGCATAAGAGAAACTGGGTGAAACATGCAGAAATTAAGGATAGATACAAACGACTACCCGGCCGATGTAACAACCCTAATTAATTAATTAATTATCATGATTAAATATTTGTTTAATTAATATTAGTTTAATTAATTAATTATCATGATTAAATATTTGTTTAATTAATATTAGTTTAATTAATTAATTATCATGATTAAATATTTGTTTAATTAATATTAGTTTAATTAATTAATTAATTAATTATAATGATTAAATATTTGTTTAATGAATATTGGTTTAATAAATTATTAATTTTTATTTTGGAGACTTAGTGTATCGGTAGATGGACCCATTTATTGAAGGGGAGGATAAGGTGGTTGAATTTTAATGGGGGGATAAGGTGGTTGAGGTTTAATTGGGATAAGGCGGTGAATAATGGGGAAAAGGAGGATAAGGAAAAGGAAAACACTCGGGAAGGGGGGTCTTCTTTTTTTTGGTGGGGAGTAATATTTTCATATGGGAGAAGGAGAAGGGGAAGAGGGGAACAATTTTGGACTACATCTATATTTTTGGATTTACTGGAAGCTTGCTTGAGGACTTTCACACGGGCCACCTGTTGCTGGGAATTTTGGGCTCGGGGGCCAGGAAACCGTAAGGAATCCTGGGGCTAGGGAGACGGATAGGTTGTTCCTAGCTAGCTGGGAGGTTAGTCAGTTTTGGGCAGAGCTTCAGCTTGGGGAAAAGTTTCAGAACAACATCAGTTTGAGGTATTTATCATCATTATTATGCTCTGTTAATTATTGTTATATTGTTCAATTTTTTTTTATGTTGAATATGTTATTCATTATCATCTTGCTAAATTTTAAATTATGTTGAATAGTGAGTTATTATATGTTGAATAATAAACTGTAAAGAGTTTAGGATAACATTTCTATACTTAAATTTAGGTTTTATAAGGCTTTGTTTGGAGAGACCTTACACATGGTATTAGAGAAAATCCAAGAGAAAATTGGACCCATTGCCTATCGTCTCGTACTGCCACCCCACTTGCATAAAAATCATAATGTTTTTCATGTATTTGTTCTACGTCATTATGTTGTTGATGAATCACATAAACTAAATTGGAAATAATTGTAGGTATCGGACGCGGGAACCCTCACAGTAGAACCATTACGCATATTGGACCGTAGAGTTCGACAACTAAGGAACCGTCTAGTAGACCAAGTTAAGGTCCATTGGGACAACTATATCCCACGATACGCTACTTGGGAGGATGGCGAGACATTATGACGATATTATGCCTCACTTTTTTTTACCACCTCGAGAATATGTTTTTCGAAGGTTGGGTGTATGTAACACCACCTTTTGACTGAGACAACTAGGATTACCTGAGGCCTAATCACCTTTATTTTCTATTCATAGTGAAACTATTAATGATACACTTGAACTTTTCAGTCATATGAACCTTTATGAATGTTTAAATGTTATTTAAATGATGAGGGATATGATGCGACCTACTATGTGAATGTAAATTCTATAAATGTTTAAATGTCACTTGAATGATGATGTATATGATGCAATCTATTATGTGAATTTGAAATCTATGAATGTTAACGTTAAGTGAATGATGGTGGATATGATGCAATCTATTATGTAAATGAAAATTCTATGAACGAGTAACGTTAATTGAATTATGGGGATATTATGAGATCTATTTCTAACTTAGAAATTTTGATATTAAAGTTGTTGGTACGTGGATACCGAATTGAGATTATGGTCATATGCATTTACATGAGGATGATGCATAGATATGTATGAGTTTGTGTTATAGACTAATCTGTAGGTCAATGGGATATGAAATAGCCAAGGTATAATGGTAATGAAAGTGGTGTCATGACCACCGACCAAGAAACAATATGGTATGAATCTTTGTATGTGAATTTATATTGGTTTGAATTCATTGCTATGATATGTGGACCAACGCATGATTTCAAGTGGTGAGACTGCCTAAAACTGAATAAATGATGACAACATTCCCAACAACACGGTTCCACTATATATTCCATTGTAGGGTGTGGACCCTAGTCCTATTAAGAAGGGTGGAGGCATTTCCCACCGTGTATCCTCTGAAACCTGGAGTCATGGGAGGACAGTGTTAGATCACGCTCCCCTAGACGTGTGATGATGGTTGTCACTTGCCTGTTGGGGAAACTTGGTCAAGTTAGTGACACTTCTGCTTATGGGTTCTATTTGGAGTTAGGTCAATATACTTTAAGCTCCAAGATAGTCCAAAAGAGGAAGGATAGGAATGGAAGATGGAAGTAAGTTAGGGAGGAAGGATGAATAGAAATAGTTGAGAGTGTATGGAGATTTTCCTTATGGTGGAATTTATTGTTTTTCCTTCCGAAATGAAAATGTGTATATACATATATTCATGATTACTTAACTAAACTACAATTGTCTAAATAAACATTGTTGAACTATATTATTGTAATTAGGGGATTTCACAAACATTTGATTGGTTTATTATCTTTTATAATATGAATAGTCTTGTTGATTGGATTGGATGCATACATAAATTACTATAGAGGTGATAGTTATTTTTATTAGTACATGAACGAGACTTGTATGTACTAGATACACATGCATTTCTTGCACATGTACACTAGTATGTATGAGCTTTCTTGTATTACTTACTGATAATGTTATTTATTGGATATGAATGTGTGAACCATGTGTCATTTCCCTTGTATCATAAATTACTTTAACTTCGGGGTGAAGTTTCCAAAAGGGTGGGTGTATGTAACAACCCTAATTAATTAATTAATTATCATGATTAAATATTTGTTTAATTAATATTAGTTTAATTAATTAATTAATTAATTATCATGATTAAATATTAGTTTAATGAATATTAGTTTAATAAATTATTAATTTTTATTTTGGAGACTTGGTGTATCAATAGATGGACCCATTTATGGAAGGGGAGGATAATGTGGTTGAATTTTAATGGGGGGATAAGGTGGTTGAGGTTTAATGGGGATAAGGCGGTGAATAATGGGGGAAAGGAGGACAATGCAAAGGAAAACAATCGGGAAGGGGGGTCTTCTTTTTTTTGGTGGGGAGTAATATTCTCATATGGGAGAAGGGGAAGAGTGGAATAGTTTTGGATTGCATCTGTATTTCTGGATTTATTGGCAGCTTGCTTGAGGACTTTCACAGGGGGCACCTGTTGCTGGGAATTTTGGGCTCGGGGGCCAGGAAACCGTAAGGAATCCTGGGGCTAGGGAGCCAGATAGGTTGTTCCTAGGTGGTTGGGAGGTTAGTCAATTTTGGGCAGAGCTTCAACTTGGGGTAGAGTTTCAGAACAACATCAGTTTGAGTTATTTATCATCATTATTATGTTGTGTTAATTATTGTTATATTGTTCAATTTTTTTATATGATGAATATGTTATTCATTATCCTGCTACTAAATTTTAAATTATATTGAACAATGAGTTGTTATATGATGGATAATAAACTGTAAAGAATTCAGGATAACATTTCTATACTTAAATTTATGTTTTATAAGGCTCTGTTTGGAGAGACCTTACACCCGACACAATGTGACAATGCATATAAACTAAAGGGGAAACACCCCCATCCTGACACAACGGCCTCGACGGCCATATAATTAGAACCTCGATGGCGCACAACCAAACACATGAAGGTGTTGCAACCCAAGCACCATCAACGTACTTACAAGATCAACACAACCCACAACGGGAAGTACAGACCCCAACCAAGTTATCAATCCTCTCTATCCTATACGGCACGCAATGATCCCCTCGTCAAGAATCATTTCATCCCCAGGAGACAGGCACGATGATAACCCTGGCACTGCATAACCTATATGGACCAAGGACTCTAGTTGAAACCAACTCGCTAGGAGCCGAGCTACTGACAAGAGGACTACACCCACACCCCAAGAAACAGGTCAACAAGATGCAGGGTGACATCAATCAAGGAAAGGCATGGGCTAATACACGACTTCGTCAACGACCCAACCATTAATCAAGTCTCATTAGTCAATATTTATGATCTAAATTAGTGTTAATTACAAATCTAACTTATCCAGTCTAAATTACAATTTAGTCAATCATTTACAACCTAAATCAACATTAAATAAAAATCTAATTTAGCGAGTCTAAATTACCAATTAGTCAACAACTAAAATCAATTTAACACTAATTACAGATATAAATCAACAAGTCTAAATTACAACTAGTCAAAAATTTGCCAATCTAATTCAATCAATACTAGATCTATAAACTATAATTACAATGTAATTGACAAGTCTGGTTTAATAAATATTAAAACTAAATGACAAGTCTGGTCTAAATTAAATTAAAGGTTGTTGATTCAATATAAAGGTTGTCCAATCAAATTAAGGGTTGTTCTAAACAAAGGTTGTTAAAGGTAAGAAGTTATCTATTAAAAAGACTAATTAAATTTGTTGTGTAAAAACGTCATCCCTTTACACCTGTTAGATAAAAGTTGCTATTAAATGTGCATGCAGTCAGCTATAAATTGGTACATGCACTTGCCATTAAAATGTAAATTGTCGAGAATTTAACACCATCATTAAATGAAAACGTAGGTAATAATTAATGAAAGAGAAATCAACACAGGTATTAAGAAACGATTTGCAGTCCTGACAAATGGAAAATCACAGTCTTTACAAATTGCCAATTCTCCAGGTACACTCACCAACGAATTACAACAAAATTGAAGTCTTTAGAATTGGAAAATCGTCATGCAGTAAGGGTAACAATTTGCAGTTTTTAAAAGGAAAAATCAGCAGGAAATTATGGGTGATGATTTGCAATATCAAAAGTTTAATTCATTGTGTATTAAAGGTAACCATTTGCAGTCTTTGAAAGGAAAAATCACCAAGCAATTATGGGTGACGATTTTCAATCTCAAAAGGTAAATTCGTTGTGTATTAAAAGTAACTTGACCAGACTAACTTGTTGTCCAGAATGGTGTTGTTAATATAGTTGTTTTCAAAAAAATAAAAAATAAAAACGTTGTGATAAATTGATCTGTGCATAACATTCTAAATCATGGAAATTCGTTGATTTGTATCTAAATCGTTGAGGTTCTAAATCTATGAGTTTACAATTCGCCCAATTTATAAAATAAACATTGACTGTTTATTTCTTTATAAAAAACGTTGTCTAAAGACCATAGTTGTTGTCCATTAATATTGCGATCTATGATTCCAATATAATGCTATCCAGAATGCTAAAAGTCATTGTGCTAAAGGCCACCACAAATTCATGGTCAGATGGATGGAAAACAAAATGTTGTCTATGCAACAGCAAAATCGTTGTGATGTAAGGGAGGAATTCGTTGTGCAAGCGATTCAAGTCACAATAAAAAATAATGGCATCCACCTTTACATAGGAAGAAGAGAAAACACTACCCTAAATAGTGAAAATGCCCAGAAAAATGGAAGGGTAAAATTGCCATGAAAAGTGATAAAAACTCAGAATGTGATCGCCACAGAGTACATTAAAAGAAGAGCTAAAATATCCAGGAATATAAATTAAAACACCGAGTCAAATTTTGTGGATTGGTGTGTTGTAATGCCAAGAATAAATATCATCAATAAAATAAAATAGAGGGTTAAGTTGAGTACAATGAAAACCATTTAATGGGTTGTTGATCGCACTGTCATGAGAAGACTGAAAGCTTTTCCAAAAATAAAATGTAGATAAATATACTCAATTGATAACATGGGTGAAGGAAAATTAATAACTGGTAATGCTATCACAATGAAATCAAATTGTAAACAGAAAGGTAAGTTCGCAGTCAATCTTGGCAAGGTCGCAGTCCAATAAGAGGGTATATTGTTGACTGTAAAAGGTAAAACACTGAGTAAAAAATTAGGGAATAGGAATGATAACAATGGATAATTTAGTCAACACAATAAGGCACAAATACCCTCAATCAACCAATAAAAATCAACAGGGGTAGACGATTGGGAAACACATTGTTTTCTCACCATCCACACACCGAAAAGAAGGGAATTAGGATCTATAGGTATATTAACACTGAAGTGACGACCATCGATCCAGCTCCTGACAAACTTCTCAGGTGTGGACTAATGAGCTAGGGAGGAAGGCGAAGAAAAAGCGCAAACACATCACAAATCAATAAAACCATAGGATAGTCACAACATTCAGGGATGGAAATCCAAGGGAATCAATCAACAACGAGATTAAGGCTATGGGGAAATTAAGTTATCAATTAAAACGTTAAGTCAAGACCTTCTTACATATTTAAAATCACATAATGAAAGCATAAGGTCAATAACAATCTACTGTGTTGAATAAAAGTAAGTGTACCATAGCCCAAGTAGTCTATTGCCATTCGTTGTCCCACGTGCTCCACGCAACTTTTGCTTGCCGACCAATGAGACTTCACCGATACCTCCCAGCCAACGCTAGGGTACTCTTCTTTACCCTTATCTCCCCAAACCACAAATGGGCCATGCACACTAAACCAAATAATAGCTAGCTCCCAGCTAGCTTGGAAAGGCCGAGCTACCACTCCTCACTGAATTGGGTATCCCAACTCCCACAAGCTAAGTCAGTCAAGTCTAAAATTCTGCAGCGTAACGTTATGCATAACAGAAGGGATCCATCCTCCTCCTCCTCCCTCCTTTATATAGAGTTTCTAAGTCATTTACTTTCCCAAATTCCCATTTAATTTATTGTTCAATAATGTAATTCATAAAAATTATCCCCGTAAAAGTGTCACCCATCCCCCTCATTGCACCATAAATTAATTTCATTAATTAATTAATTACTCCCATTTCGCTCACCTACCTAAAACCATTCCTAGAATCTCTCCTAGGTGTCCTCATATTTCCTTACACATTTTAATGACTTACCCCCTTTCTAATTTACTAGTTGAGTTTAATTTAGAAATTTCTTAAATGCTAGATACCTTACTAAGTCATTCTTTCTGCTTTTTCCTTGTGTTTCCCTTTCTTTTTATGTTTCCTGCTTTTTCCTAGTTTCCTAGTTATTTTAAATTTCCCTCTTTCCCGTTTCATTTAAAACTCAAATTGGAAAGTGTAGAAAATTAGCTTTTTCCCCTTTTTCTTTTTAATTAATAAATTTTTAAATTAGCATAAGTAACAAAACAATCATTTCCCCTTTTTCCCCCTTTTTAAATTTTATCCCCCAAAAGTTTTTTATAAATTAATTGAATTGTTTACCCCATTCTCGTCACATGATTAATGATGATTATTTTTATTATTTATTTATTTTTATTTGTATTTTTATATAAATATTTATTTTATCACAAGTATCACTTAGACCTAGATTTTATTTTCCTGGGTTGGACGACATTTTATTATGGAAGTTGTTTTAAATCATTCTCATCACCTTATTCATTATAAGGCCATCTAGGTTTATTCATTTATTATTTAACAACAAGAAGTGCCTTTGAGGACACACTAGGTTCTCCAAGGGTGTCACTCACCTCATTTTGTTTCCCTTGCACGACATGCCATTTCAGATGCACTACGGGCTCCAAGGGTACCACTTGCCTATTTCCATCATTATTGCGCGAAGTGCCCTTCAGGATGCACTACGTGCTCCAAGGGTGCCACTCGCCTCTTGACTGACTTGGTAGACATCAAAAACTCCTAAAGTCAACACTCCGTCAGGTGATCTTGTGGGAGACTAAGGGCCTCTAAGGAATGAGGACCTTGTCTTATTGCGTGCTCCTTAGAATCATCGTGAGTGACTGTCGTAGTCTTCCCTCATGACATCGTGGGTCTTCTCGATCTGGGTAGTCGTTAACCTATAGTTCGAGCCATGGACGAAGTGCTAGTAGGTTGTGGCAGGGATGTTGTCCACACCTCTCCCTCATCGTCTCTAGTAGTCATGCGTGACCCCTCTACTCCATATGTGAGTATGGTCGACAAGCTATCGTCAGCCTGGATCATCAATGAATCATGTCAAAATAAAATCCATAATCATAACATCTATTCAGATGAAAAAATGTCATATATATTCAACAATCAAACCCCAATAGTCCACTCCCTAAATTGATATGGATTCCAAGGGTTTCATCGATGCCTCTGCATCCTAGAGATCCAAAATCCTGCACACTCAGGAAAACCAAGTCAATAACACCTGTCTGTGTCAACACAACAACATAACATGTCACCAATCCATAACGTCTCATAATCATAATCAAACGCCTAATAGTATAATAATCTGGATCACTTGCAAGAAAGTGTCCTAAAAGAATAAGTTCGCTAGTGCGCGCAAGAGAGGGATGTTACATACACCCCCTCTTTGTATAAAATTTGTTCCAAAGTTTAAAAGTATAAAAGTGCCGAAATAATGTGTATCACGGCATCATAAGTCTAACTATCAAAGAAAAATGGAAACTATTGGCGCATATCATATGCGTCCTCCCAGGTCGTCAAGTGCAGACTATAGTTGTCCCACTGGACCTTGACCTGATCTACCATTCGATGTCGTAGTTGTCGAATGCGATGATCCAGGATGTGGATCGGCTCAGTCGTGAGCACCCCCTCATTCGATACCTGCAATGAACTCATGTCAATAACATGTGTAGGATCACTAATATAATGCCTCAAAATAGATATGTGAAAAACATCGTGCATATGCCTCACAGAATCAAGCAAGGATAATCGATAGGCCACGGGCCCCTCCCTATCCACAATATCAAAAGGTCCCATGAACCTAGGAGAGAGTTTATCTCCCTTTCCAAAATTAATCGAACTCTTATGCGGTTTTACCCATAGGAAGAGTCGATCACCAACTTCGTAACTACAGTCGACACGATGCACATCGACATAACTCTTATGTCAATCCTGGGCTTACTTTATCCTTTGTGTTATTTTTTTCATTTTCTCTTCCATTTATTGGATCGCTTATGTTCCCACTAGGACCCTATCCTTAATCCGATCCCAGCTCAAAGGCGTTCGAAATGGCCGCCTGTAAATAAACTTGAAGGGCACCATCTTAAAGGTGCTTTGGTAAATGTTGTTATAAGAGAATTCCACTAGTGATAAGAATTCTTCCCAACTCTTTTGTTGGTCCATCATGTACATGCACAAAATGTATTCCAAGGTTTGGCTCATTCATTCGGTCTGTCGGTTAGTCTCCGAGTGATACAAAATACTAAAGTTAAGTTGGGTTCCTAAGGTCTCTTATAAACTAATCCAAAATTGTCCAGTAAACACCGATCCTCGATCGGATATAATCCTCTTAGGAATGCCATACATCCTCATAATATCACTAATGAAAACTTTGGCTATGTCAGGTGCCTGATACGTCGCACGTGCAGGAATTAAATGAACACTCTTCATCAGAGTGTCGAATATTATGAAAATTGAGTCATGTCTCCTTGCTGTCAGTGAAAATCCAACAATAAAATTAATTGAAAAAACCTATCATTTTGATTTCGAAATAGCATGTGGTTGTAATAATCTTGTTGGATGTCTATGTTCAGCCTTTACCTCCTACCATTCAAGACACATGGCCACATAGTTGACTATGTCTGACTTCATTCCCTTCCAGAAGAATAAGGGTTTAAGGTCTTCCCTCCTTCATGACTCCTGGGTGGGCCATGTACACTAATCTGTGAGCCTCATTTAGGATCAAAATCCTCAAATCTTCGTTGGGCGATACATAAATCCGATTTTTAAACCTCAATAATCCATCGTCATCAAATGTAAATCCTTCAAATCTTGGTACCATCATTGTGTTTTGTCCGATAAAATCCTCGACCTCTTTATAGCAGTCATCGTCGTGCTGTAAAGTTAGAATATTTTCACATACATTCGTCTGAAGAGGTAACACTGAAAAGATGCATGGTCTTTGACTCAATGCATCTGCCACTCAGTTCATTGTTCCTTTTATGTAAGAAATCTTGAAATAATACTCTCTAAGCAATTCCGACCAACCTCGTAGTCGTGCGTTCAGGTCGCTTTGCGTAAAGATGTGTTGTAGTTCCACAATGGTCTGTCCTTAGTTCAATTTTCATCCAACAAGTTAGTGTCTCCAAACCTTCAAGCCATATACAATGGCTAACAACTCCAAATCATGTGTTGCATAGTTCTCCTCATGCATTCTCAGTTTCCTTGAGATGTAAGCGATCACTCGACCGTCTTGCATCAAGACTCCACCTAAGCCTTCCTTGGATGCGTGAGTTCATACCAAGAAGTCTGCGTCCATGTTAGGGACCTTTAGTATCGGTGTCATTATCAACATCTCCTTGAGAATCTGAAATGGTTATGCACATTTCTCAGTCCCAACAAACTTCTTGTTGTTCTTCTGCAATTCCGTGATCGGATTTGCTATCTTCGAAAATTCCTTGACGATCCGTCGATAGTATCCTGCTAAACCCATGAAGCTATGAACTTCTAGGACATTCTTAGGTGTAGGCCATTCCATAATAGCCTCGACCTTTGTTGGATACATGATGATACCTTCGCCATAGATGACATGCCCTAAGTAGTGAATCCTCGATTGATAAAATGAGCATTTGGAAAACTTCTCGTATAATTTATTCTCTCGCAAACACTGTATTACCAAGCACAAGTGCTCATCATGCTCCTCCATCGCCCGAGAATAAATCAAAATATCATTAATGAATACTTGGACGAACTTGTCCAAGTACTCGCAGAACACCCCGTTCATCAAACTCGTAAATACCCCTGGGGCATTTTTCAGTCCAAATGGTAAAACAATAAACTCGTAATGTCCAAACCTCTTCTTAAAGGCGGTCTTAGGGATGTCATCCTCCTTGATTCGTAACTGATGATACCTTGATCACAAATCGATCTTTGAAAACACTGTCGCACCCTTCAACTGATCGAACATATCATCAATCCTCAGCAACAGATACTGATTCTTGATCTTTTCCTTGTTCAATTGACAATAGTCAATGTAGAGTCTCCACGACCCATCCTTCTTTTGTATGAAAATAACAAGCAAACCCCATGGTGACACACTCAGACATATAAGTCCCAGGTCTAGCAACTCCTTCAGTTGCATTCTGTTTCCGATAAGGCGTTACTCCAATTCTCTTTCCGATGACATTCTAGGTAACTCCTTTGGAAAGACGTACATAAAATATCTCACCATCAGAAGGTGTTATAGACCTTCCGCTACTCCCTTTTCATTTAACACAAGGATCACATAAATCTTACACCCCTTGCACATCCTCTTCCGTAGCTGCAAGGAAGAGATGAACCTCAGGGAAACTCCCTGGTTCTGACCTACAATCACGCACCTATATCCCTTGTCATAAACCAAGCTCAATCATTTTGTCTTATAGTTGAGTATCACCTCATGTGATTCCAACCAGTCCATACCGATCATGATGTCATAATATCCTAAGATCGTGACGTACATATTGGCCCTCGAGAAAAACTCTCCCAGGTTAAGGATACAGTTCGTAACCTTCCCTCCAACCTTTTGTTTGGCTCTCGAAGGCATCTCTACAAAGCTACACTCATCCTGTTCGACTGCATTTACCTTAATCCTTTTTAGCACTACACCAGAAATGAAACTCTCAGTAGCACCGGGATCTATAAAAATGAGAAGGTTCTAGTCTTCAAAGGTACCTGACGTCTCGAGCACAGTTGACACTTTCTCTACTTGGTAGTTATTCATCATTGCATGAATCCGATGGGCCTTGCCCAAATCTTCCACGGTAGTGGGTCCAACTAATCCAGATTCTCTATTCCTCTCCACTGGAAAGTTGTGCTGGTAGTGTGGCTCCTTACATGTCCAACACCCCTTCTTCGATCCAGTACTCCTGGTACTTGAAGTAGAAGATGACGGCCTACCAGCCTGGAATCCTGGTCATTTCTGGTAAACCCGTCTAAACTGTTGTTGTTGCGGTCGACTCTGTTGCTAATGTTGTGGTCCCCAATAAGGTTTTTATTGCTGAGGTGTTGGTCACCAAGGTGTAGTGAATGTGGATCCCTTATGGAAGCCAGGATATCTTGCCGTAAGTCTGGCATGTGTCTGTTGTTGTTGTGCACCAGATGACACCTTCCCTATCGGTCTCACTAGGATCCTACTCTGACCTCCGTTAACAAGATCATCCTCTGCTATGAGGGCCTTCTCGATAACATCATGTAAGGTATGAGGCATCATAATCCTAACCTTTTCATGTATGCTTCCATTAAGGCCGAACATTAACCTATTGACCTTAAGTTTCTCAGTATTAGTATGCGAAGCATACCAAAGAAACTCCATAGAATGGGCCTCATACTCGGGCACCATACGACTACCCTGTTGTAAGGCGTTGAACTCATTGAGTTGACGCTCAATGAATTCCTCTAAAATGTACCTCTCTCGGAACCATTCCTCGAACAATTCCCATGAAACGTCTTCGAAGGTCACGTTCAATTGTGGCAGGAGCATCTTCCACCATAGAAGAGAACTCCCCTTCAGTTGAAATACCGCCATGCAGACCTTCATGTTGGAGGTACATTCCCAAAGTGAAAAGAACATCACCGTATTCTCCAACCATGCCTCAACGGTTGTGCCATATGGGGCACCAAAGAACTTGGGAAATTTAGCCTTCTCTAGTTCAGGGTGACTGATACCAATACTAACCAGACCTCTTTACGGACCCTCAGGGGGTGCTAGGGCGCTTGCCTCATCTTTGTCGAAACAACTGATCAGTGCCTCAGATATGCGTTGAAAAGATCTCATCAATCCAACCACATCACCCACCACTATCTTCTCCTGCCCAATAACTTGTTCGTCTCCCTGGGGGTTAGACCCCTTAGGTGTGGATGATACTAGAGGTGTTGCACCTCCTCCCCTAGCACCCCATCGTCTTCCTCCACGGAATCCTCTAACCATGATTACCTGCACGAATACAAGCCAAATTAATTTGAAACATTATAGTCAATATCATATCAACGAATTCGTAGTGATCCCAAGTTGCAGGTTGAACCCGCTCTGATACCATATGTAACACCCCATCATTACGAATACAAGTGAAGCAGAAGGTGCAATTTTTTTTTTGTTTTTAGGCATGAGGGAAACGAAAACACAGTTAACCACACCTAGACGATGAACACACACACAGTGATCAGGCAACAGACAACTATGACTCCACGCACTAGCACAAGAGAAACTAGGCGAAACATGTGGAAATCAAGGACAGATATAAATTACTACCCACCCGACAGAATGGGACAATGAATACAAGCTAAAGGGGAAAACCCCCCATCTTGACACAACAGCCTCGACAGCTAGATAACTAGAACCTCGATGGCGCGCAACCAAATGCATGAAGGCATTGCAACCCAAGCGCCATCAAAGTACTTACAAGATCAACAAAACCCACAACGGGAAGTACAGAGCCCAGACAAGTTATCAATCGCCTCTATCCTATAGGGCGTGCAATGATCCCCTCGTCAGTAATCATGCCATCCCTAGGCGATAAGCGTGACGATAACCCTGGCACTACATAACCTATCTGGACCAAGGACTCTAGCTGAAACCAAATCGGTAGGAGCCAAGCTACTGACAAGAGGACTACACCCACACCCCAATAAATTGGTCGACAAGACGCAAGATTGCGTCAATCAAGGAAAGGCGCGATCTAATACACAACTTCTTCAATGACCGGAACCATTAATCAAGTCTCATTAGTCAATATTTACGATATAAATTACCGTTAATTACAAATCTAACTTATCCAGTCTAAATTACAATTTAGTCAATGATTTACAACATAACTCAACTTTAAATACAAATCTAATTTACCGAGTCTAAATTACCAATTAGTCCACAACTACAATCAATTTAAGATTAATTACAGATCTAAATCAGCAAGTCTAAATTACAACTAGTCGGAAATTTGCCAATCTAATTCAATCAATACTAAATCTATAAACTAAAATTACAATCTAATTGACAAGTCTGGTTTAATAAGTATTAAAACTAATTGACACGTTTGGTCTAAATTAAATTAAATACTATCTATTCAATATAAAGGTTGTCCAATCAAATTAAAGGTTGTTCTAAACAAAGGTTGTTAAAGGAAGATGTTGTCTATTAAAAAGGACAATTAAATATGTTGTGTAAAAATGTCATCCCTTTACACCAGTCAGCTAAAATGTTGTTATTAAATGTGCATGCATTTAGTTATAAATTGGTACACGCACTTTCCATTAAAATGTAAATTGTTGAGAATTTAACGCCATCATTAAATGAAAACGTAGGTAATAATTAATGAAAGAGAAATCAACGCAGGTATTAAGAAACGATTTCCAGTCCTGAAAAATGGCAAATCCCAGTCTTAACAAATGGCCAATTCACCGGGTACACTTGCCAATGAATTACAATTAGATTGCATTCTTCAGAATGGGAAAATCACCATGTAGTAAGGGTAACAATTTTCAGTTTTTAAAAGGAAAAATCGCCAGGCAATTATGGGTGACAATTTGCAATATCAAAAGGTAAATTTTTTGTGTATTAAAGGTAACCATTTGTAGTCTTTGAAAGGAAAAATCGCCAGGCAATTATGGGTGACAATTTGCAATCTCAAAAGGTAAATTTGATGTGTATTAAAGGTAACTTGACCTAACTAACTTGTTGTCCAGAATGGTGATGTTAATACAGTTGCTATCGAAAAATAAAAAATAAAAATGCTTTGATAAATTAATGTGTGCATAACATTCAAAATTCGTTGAGTTTCATCGTGCAAATTCATTGAGTTGTATCAAAATCGATGAGGTTGTAAATCGTTGAGTTTACAATTCACCTAGTTTATAAAATAAATCCTGACTGATTATTTCTTTATAAGAAATGTTTTTTAAAGACCATAGTTTGTTTCCATTAATATTGTGATCTATGATTCCAATATAATGTTATCTAGAATGATCAAATTCGTTGTGGTAAAGGCTGCCACAAATTCGTGATCAAATGGCTGGAAAAACAAACGCAGTCTATGCAACAACAAAATTGTTGTGAAGTAAGGGAGGAATTCGCTCTGCAAGTGATTCAAGTTGCAGTAAAAAATAATGACATCCATGATTACACAGGAAGAAAATAAAACACTACCCTAAACAGTAAAAATGCCCAGAAAAATGGCAGGGTAAAATTTCCATGAAAAGTTATAAAAACTCAGAATGTGATCGCCAGGGAGTACATTAAAAATAGAGCTAAAATATCGAAGAATATAAATTAAAACAAAGAGTCAAATTTCATGGATTGGTGTGTTGTAATGCCAAGAATAAATACCATCACTAAAATAAAACGGAGGGTTAAGCTGAGTACAATGAAAACCATTTAATGGGTTGTTGATCGCGTTGTCATGAGAAGACTGAAAGCTCTGCCAAAAATTAAATACAGATAAATATACTCAATTGATAATGCAGGTGAAGACAAATTAATAACTCGTAGCGCTAACACAATGAAATCGAATTACAAATAGAAAGGTAAGTTCGTATCCAATCTTGGCGAGGTCGCAGTCCAATAAGATGGTATATTGCTGACTATAAAAGGTAAAACACAGATTTAAAAATTAGGGAATAGGAATGATAAAAATGGCGGATTTACTCAACACAATAAGGCTCAAAGACCCTCAATCAGCCAAGAAAAATCAACAGGGGTAGACGACTAGGAAACACATCCTTCGCTCACCATCCACGGATAGAAAAGCAGGGCATTAAGATCTATAGGTCTATTAACATTGAAGTAACAACCGTCGATCCGACTCTTAGACGACTCCTCAGGCATGGACTGCTGAGATAGGTATGAAGGCAAAGAAAAAACGCAAACTCATCACAAATAAATACAACCATAGGACAGTCACAACATTCATGGATCAAAATCCAAGGGAATCATCAACATCGATCTTAAGTCTATGGGGAAATTAAGTTATCAATTAAAAATCTAAGTCAACAACTTCTTACATAGTTAAAATCACATAACGAAAGCGTAAGGTCAATCACAATCTACCATGCAGAATAAAAGTAAGTGTATCATAGCACTAGTCATCGGCTCTGATTCATTGTCCCATGCGCTCCGTGCAACTCTCTCTTTTCGACCGATGAGACTTCACCGATACCTCCCAGCCAACGCTAGGGGTACTCTTCTTCCCCCTTAGCCCCCCGAGCCCCAAAGGGACCACGCACACTAAAACAAAGAATAAATAGTTCTCATCTCGCCTTGTAAGGCCGAGCTACCACTCCTCACTGAGTTGGGTATCCCAATTCCCACAAGCTAAGTCAACCAAGTCTAAAATTATGCAGTGTAACGTTACGCATAACAGAAGAGATTCATCATCTTCCTACTCCCTCCTTTATATAAAGTTTCTAAGTAATTTACTTTCCCAAATTCCCATTTAATTTATTGTTCAATAATTTAATTCATAAAAATCCTCCTTGTACACGTGTCACCCATCCCATTCATTGCACCATAAATTAATTTCATTAATTTATTAATTACTCCCATTTCCCTAACCTACCTAAAAGCATTCCTAGAATCGATCCTAGGTGTCCTCATATTCCCTTACACATTTTAATCACTTACCCCCTTACTAATTTACTAGTTGAGTTTAATTTAGAAAGTTCTTAAATTCTAGATACCTTACTAAGTTAGTCTTTCTGCTTTTTCCTTTTGTTTCCCTTTCTTTTTATGTTTCCCTCTTTTTCCTAGTTTCCTAATTCTTTTAAATTTCCCTCTTTCCCATTTCATTTAAAACTCAAATTGGCAAGTGTAGAAAATTACCTTTTTCCCCATTTTATTTTTAATTAATAAATTTTTAAATTAGCATAAGTAACAAAACAATCATTTCCCCTTTTCCCCCTTTTTAAATTTTATCCCCCAATTTTTTTTTATAAATTAATTGAATTGCTTAACCCCTTCTCATGACATGATTAATGATGATGATTATTATTATTTTTTTATTTTTGTTTTTGTTTTTATATAAATACATATTTTTATCACAAGTATCACTTAGACCTAGATTTTATTTTCCTAGGCCGGGCGACATTTTATTAGGGAAATTTTTTTAAATCCTTCTCATCACCTTATTCTATCGAAGGCAATCTAGGTTTATTCATTTATTATTTAACAACGCGATGTTCCCTTCAGGATGCACTAGGTGCTCCAAGGGTTCCACTCGCCTCATTTTGTTTCCCTTGCGTGACGTGCCCTTCAGGACACACTACGTGCTCCAAGGGTGTCACTCACCTCTTTCCATTTTTATTGAGAGACATGCCCTTCAGGATGCACTACATGATCCAAGGGTGCCACTCAACTCTTGACTAACTTGGTAGACATAAAAAACCCCTGGGGTCAATACTTCGTCAGGTGATATTCTGGGAGACTAAAGGCCTCTAAGGAATAAGGCCCATGCCTTATTGAACACCCCTTAAAATCATCGTGAGAGACTGTTGTAGTATTACCTCATGACATTGTGGGTCTTATCGAACTAGGTAGTTGTTAACCTACCGTTCGAGCCACGACGGGAGTGCTAGTAGGTTGTCGCAGGGTTGTTGTCCACACCTCTCCCTCAACGTCTTTGGTAGTTGTGTGTGACCCCTCTACTCCACATGTGAGTCTGGTCGGCAAGCTATCGCAGCATGCATCATCAACGAATCATGTAAAAATAAAATCCATAATCATAACATCTAATCATATGCACATATGTCATATATACAACAATAAAACCCCATTAGTCCACTCCCTAAATCGATATGGATTCCAAGGGTTTCATCGATGCCTCTACATCCTCGAGGTCCAAAATCCTGCACAGTCAGGAAAACCGAGTCAATATCGCTTATTTGTGTCAATACAACAACATAACATGTCATCAATCCATAACGACTCATAATCATAATCAAACGCCTAATAGTATAATATCCTGATCACTTGCAAGCAAGTGTCCTCAAAGAATAAGTTTGCTAGTGTGTGCAAGAGAAGGATGTTACATGGGGGACCAACCATATGGCCAAGCCATGTGCATGCCTACGAGTTGGCCACATGGCTGCCCCCCTGCAACAAAGTCACAATCATTTCAAACGGTTTGTCACAATAAAAAATTCAAATTGTCCAACTTTTTATTTCAAACGTTTAGTGATATTGAGCAATTACCTATAGGTAAAGATATTGAGTAACTTTTTTAATGATGTATATTGATTTTAAAAGTAAAAAATATGCCCACAATCTACATGGATTGCACTAGTACATGGACTATATTTTGTTTTTTTTGGATTTATGCAATATTTTTTGTTGTTTATCAAAATAGGGTAATATAAAAGTGGCATTGCATCTACACATTTTCATGAACATCATTTTTATTTTTTATGTGATTATTCCCAAAAAAACCTAAAAATACCCATTTGAAGAACATAAAGCAAAAAAATGCACCTGTTCATTTTGATAATATTGAATTTGAGTTTCAAATGATTTTGAGAACATGGAATTTGTTAAGTAATAAATTTTAGATGAAAATTATTAATAAATAACAATTATTATATCATTACAAAATGGAGTAGTATATGAATCTATTAGTAGTACTTCTGATAGATTATCTTCAAAATTTCTAGCTCGTCCACCCTTATTGAATTTTTAGGTTCCTAAGAGTCTCTCAATTTTTTGATTCCCGGTTGACTAAAATCTCTCTCTAGAATTGTTTTAACTAAGAGTTTAAAAAAAAAATCAATTTACAACAAAATCTCAGTCGAGAGTTGTAAAAATCTCTAGTTTGAGAATTTTTATCCAACCCCACCCTTATAATATTTTGATCTAATAGAATCAATTGACACATTTTG
>ML788410.1:108077-118854 GCA_009831015.1 Picea engelmannii
AAATTAGATGTTTATATGTTCAAATTATACATACAGACAATACATTTATAAACAATATGGATTTACTTAAAAATGTAAATTTGATATAAACAATTTATAAACAATATGGATTTAGTTAATTTGATATGGACATTTAACAATCAAATATTAAGTTTTTAAATTTGATATAGACATTTAACAATCAAATATTAGGAATAGAGTAAGCATTTAAGTGATTAGTCTGTGCCTGAGCAGTCGGTCAGGAGTCGAATCGAGTGTCTTTCACTCTGATGTTAAAGATTTAGATTCAAATGCCCTGCTTTTATGTTCATAGATAATCTCTTATTAAAATTGGTTGTGACTTCGTTGCGGGCAGCCAGCCTTGTGGCCAAGCCGTCGGCATGCCTACGGCTTGGCCACATGGTTGGTCCCCTGCGGTGAAGTCACATTCATTTCAAATGTTTTGTATTTTATAAAAATTTCTTAAAAATTTCAATTTGTCCAACTTTTTATTTCAAACGTTTTGTATTTTATAAAAAATTCATATCTTCAGGACTTCAATTTATAAATCCATTTTTACATATTTAATATTAGAGTATCAATTCCAAATCTAAAAATTGTTGGTGCATTGTATTTTCCAAGAACTTGCAGAAGTCAAACTTTATGAAGGATTGATTCTCAAGGTGTGACAAGGCGACTAGGAAACCCAAAAAAAATGGTATCCATTATAAAACTATAATTGAGACTTAAGACTTTTGCAATCATTGCAACAACAATTTTGGACATAGAATAAAAAATGTAAGAGGAGTATGGTAGAGAAGAAGTAGGCATAAAAATTACTTGAATTAGATGAATCTTAATAAACTTATCATTTTATATATTTGATATATTAACCCATTCGCTTAAAGTATGTGATCCAAATCAGACCTTTGGTATAACTAGCACTTATATCCTGGACACCTATAACATATTACATTGTAATATTTTATAACATATTACATTGTAATATGTTATGACATATTACATTGTAATATGTTATGAAGAATCTGCATTAACATAGCACTCAACAAATAGAAACAAACTTTGAAACATAGTCAGTATATTCACTGAAGTCATTCCCTCAACCTCCATACCAGAAAAGACGAAATTGTAACTGTTACTTTGAATTAATAGCAAAATTGATAAAATATGGAGCAATATTTCATGTCAAAGCCCCATTTACAAAGTTAAAAGAAATAATAGTTTTAAATACATTTCATAATTTGCATTTTACAGTTTACAATTTGTTTTCAATTTTAATATGTGTGCATATGTATACTATATGTACATATGTTATAATATATGTACATATGTATAAGATATGTATAATATATGTACATATGTATAGTATATGTATAATATATGTACATATGTTTCAATTTTAATATCATTGCATATGTTATAACATTGTAATATGCTATAGCAATGTTTAATATGTTATAACAGTGTGTTATGTTATAACAATGTTATAACATATTACACTGTAATGTGTTATGACATATTACATTTTAATATGTTATGAAACATTTGTATTAATATAGCACTCAACAAATAGAAAACAAATAGTGGAACATAGGTAGTATATTAACCATAGTCATTCCCTCCACATCCAGAATAGATACATCGAAATATGTAACAAAACACAACGAAAATCTCATAGCAGAAATGCAATTTGAACTTGCATCTTCATTCAAGAAAGTAAAAAATGCAATTTGAACTTACATCTCCATTTAGAAAGTTAAACGATTCAACAATTCTTGTGATTAGTGGCCTATACCTTAGATTGAGACTATGTACACTCTTAACTATATTATAATATTCAAATAGCTCGGACGAGTAAGATATGAAGCTGATTCCATTACTCTAGCTCTCTTAATCAAAGTAGGTAAAACACATATATGTATTGGATAAGATTATATACCCTTTGAAATACCCTTGTTAATGATCTATTACCCTTTGTATTTACACAAGAATTTTTTTGAAGATAATGTTGTAGTACCCTTTGGATCATATAGTAGTTGAAGATGGTGATCTATTGCCCTTTGTATTTACACTTGATCATTGGAATCACATACAAGTGTAATACATGTGTTGATACTTAGTGCCATTGCTTTCTAGTTACATCCCATGTAGTTAATACTATATAATATTAATATCACAATTTACATATTGATTATGTTAAATAGGTAACATGATATCACCTTGTTGAACCTTAAGCTAAGTTGTTCTTGTATTACTGATATAGTAGTAATGGAATGGCTCTATTCCCCTTGTATTGCAGGTTAATCTATTGCTTTTAGTTCTTATTCTATACTACGCTTTGTAGTTAACATTTATGTTGTTTTCTTAATGACCTTATGTTATAGCTCATACAACAACCTTTAACTATAACTAGACAAATAGGGAAGAGGTTAGTAGTATCCCTATCCAATGTACTTACTTCCTTAGAGTGATCATTTTTCTTGTACCAGGATGAGACTCACAGTATGGAATGTTATGGAATTAATGGGAAGCAATATCACTCACTACTACACAATGAAATATTCAAACCAGTGTAATCAGTATCTCATAATCAGATGCATTATTCATATCAGGAAGTTGTACTCATAGTTAGTTTTGCACTAATTTCCATATTCAAGTAATGGTAATAAGCTAAGATAATCCACAATAAATGGTAATAAGATAAGCTAACCCATAATGAATCATGAAGGAGAAGAATAGTATGTTTTCTCAAAGAGAGGAAAAAAACACCAAATTCTTTCATAGATTTATCATTTAATGAAGGCGTCACAATCGCATCACATCTTCAAAAGATAAACAAGGAAATAGTGTGGCAGAACATGTTGACATAGAATAAGAGTTAGTCAAATTCTTTCAGGATCAACTCGATGAACTAGAAACAAAGTGAAGGTTGACTATTATGCCACACTTTATAATAATACACGTTCTCTTCCACAATCTGGGTACATTCCTGTAGCAAATATGTAGCAAATAATTCCTATAGAAAATCTAGGTACATTACAGGTTAAGTTATTTCCTTTCTATTGGTATGGCAAGGAAATGGACCTTGGGGATCTTGAGTTTTTTCTTAAATCATACACTTGAGAATGTAGGGAATACCTCAGGACAAGAGAATATTTTTGGTAATTTTCTTTGATTTTGTTTATTTTATTTTTATTTTTGTGTATTTAAATTTATGTCAAGTTAAATGTTGTAATTATTTTCAAATGTGTGTGTAGACAATGAGTTTAGAGCAAGGGACGACAATGAAAGAGAGAGTGGGTGTCACAAATATTCTAATGTTGTTTCAGAGGGTGAAGCTAGATTTAGAAGGTCGTGTTATCAAGAAACATAAGATTATACGCTTGTGTCCACCTATCCTTCGGATGTTGTTGATGAACTTCCCTGGGAAGGGATTACTGAAGCAATGACCCTTGAGTGATGCTCGAGTTTTGAAAGGAGGTTGAAAAATGATTTGGAGGTCTTGGAACTCCCACAGGAGAGTAAAAAAAGCTTACAAATTGTTTTGAATTCATTTCAAAACTTTATGGATGCATATCGAAAGATGGGGCCAACCACTGATCATTTTGTCGATCTAATGAGGCAACAAAAGTCAGAGGTGATGGGCCCTGATAAATGGGAGGCAGTAAAAAATAAATTTTCAAAGTAAAACGCAATTTTGATGTTCAATTTCAAAGATGGGCCAAAGAGAAAGATGTTGAAGTTGCAATATTTTAAGCACGCTGAGATTGCATGACATCTGTATAACAGATTTTTGGCAGCATATGGGAAATTGCCGTGAAATTATGAGGTTCCACACTATTTTGCAAGACACTTTTATGCAGATTGTTTCATGCACATGCACCCTAATTGTACTAGTCTATCATCTGATTAATATGGGACAGGTAAAGGACGGACATATGGTCGCAAAGGGGCATATTGAAATGTGACATTATCGAAGCCTCAACGACCTTTAGTATCTCTCCCAACAGGGGAATTTTCTTCACATTTAGAGTTTCGAGCTTTATCAGAGGTTGGAAAAGAGGCTAGGAATGCAATCAGAAAAAATTTGGAAGTGATTTTTTATGGTGTTGATGATGGCTTGAACCATCAATGAGCGAAAGCCAATTTTCGGGCCATATTTGTTTATAAAACAGATGCAGAGTTAGATACCATGTCAGTAGAATATTTTAAGGAGTATGCAAAAATTTTCCGTGATGGTTGGAAGAAGGTCATTTCGAATAATGACCCAAACAACATATTGGTATGTGTTCTAGTTATTAAATTTTTGACACAATTTATGATAGTTTACTTATAATTCTAGATTTAGATATCATTGTATCTATAGAAATAATTGAGTTGTTATTGTCATTAATTGTAGTTTGTAGATATGTTAAATGAATTTCTAGTAAATAGGGTAGTTGATTCCAGAAGTTTAAATTTGGATGAGTTGAATCAGGATGTGTTTTCTAATATCCACAGATGAACACTTTAGTTATCCAATCTCCAATTTTTTGAATAAGATCAACAACATTTATAATTTTGAATAAATGTGAACACATTGAATCCTAGATTTAGTTCTTAGTTGTGTTGTTCACACATCCCTATTCCATCTCCTACTACTTGGGGAGGCTTGTCTCAATTCTCATTGGGAGAGTTTGAAGAGGGTGGGAGTTCATAGGTATCATTTAATGTGTTAAAATCATTTAAATTTAATGTGTTATAATCATTTAAATTTAATTTTAAAATTTTAAAATTTGAAATGTGTTATATATGGTAATGTGGAGAAGAGAGTACCCAAGAGTGTTCTTGGGAGGGATATTGGGATTGAGGAGGAAGATGAGGAAACACCCATACCTGCGAAGTATGCATATATTCAGGATGATTCATAAATGTATGTTCACTGAACATTCATGTGTTTTAATTTGATTTTATGTTGGTCTTTTATATAAAAGTGTTCAATCTTGTTTTGAATAAGCTTATTTTTTTTTACTTTTATCAAATTTTTGTTTTCTCAAATTTTAAGTTTAGCCTTTCCTATTCAACTCTTTGATCAATTATTTTGAAATATATAGAACCCATGTATAATCTTATCATTGTATTAAATGGTGTACATTCAAACTTACTTAAGTTTAGATCATGATGAAGACCTTATTTTGAACTTGAACATTTGATTATTTGAGAACATACTCTATCCCACATCAGAAAAAGTGAAAGTTTCTAAATTTTCTTCGATTGCATTCCTTGTTTTCTTGTCCAAGAATGGCATAGTATGGACATTTGTGTTTTCTACATACAACGAAGTGAATTCCTTCTTGTCAGGGCATTGTCAAACTCTTTACTAAATTGGTTACTAACCACAAAAACCAACATTCAAGTAGATTTACCAATAATCTATGCATATATATATGTGAGCAAGCTCACACATATTGTATATGTGAGCTAGATCACACATAATTTCAAAGAGAATTTGATTATATGTAATATGAATACATCCCAAAGATGAAAGATTTAAATGGTTTTTGAAGAATGAAGTAATATACATGTGCAGATTTGTGTTTTCTTCATGTACATGAAATATTATATGAGAACATTTATTCCACCATTGAAAGAGGAGATACGTATTTTCCAGAAGAATGGTTTTTAAAATGGAGATTTGTGAACTTTCATAGATATAAGTAGTTTTTTTAAAGAATGACTTAATATGGATATTTATGAGTCCTTTAATTTGAAAGGGCATTATGGAATTTGATTATATGACCACTGCAGAAGAGGAGAGAAGTGTTTTACTATTTAGGAGATTAATATTTTACTGCTCAGTAAATAAGATCAAATAACATCACCTAGGATGCAAATTTCACCTAAAGGATTTGGGACTTTATCCACAAGGAGATAAATATTTCATTGGAAGAATGAATTAATATGGATATTTGTGATCTTTATTCATACATGGTTCTATATTTATTTTCATATTATTATCTAACTCTGAACACAATTGTTTTTTACCAAGAACACAATTTTTATATTTTGAATTTTTTAACAATTTTACAAATTGTTTAAA
This sequence comes from Picea engelmannii, assembly GCA_009831015.1. Lineage (NCBI taxonomy): Eukaryota > Viridiplantae > Streptophyta > Pinopsida > Pinales > Pinaceae > Picea > Picea engelmannii. Next base: position 114,157 of record ML788410.1, read on the forward strand.
TCATGTATGCTTAATATGGAAAGTAACTATCTTAAATTTGTTTAACTATGGTTGAGCTTGTTTTTATTTCTTATTGTTTATTTAATATTTAGTTAAAGTATGTAACATCTCTCTCTTGAGCACACTAAGAGAACTTATTCTTTGAGGACACTTGCTCGCAAGTGATCCAGATTATTATACTACTAAGGATTTGATTTTTATTATGAGGCGTTACGGGTTGATGACATGTTATTTTGTTGCATTGACATAGACAGGTGTTATTGACTCAGTTTTACTGAGTCTGCAGGATTGTGGACCTCGAGGATGCAGAGGCATCAATGGAACCCCTTGGACTCCAGATCGAGTCGGGGAGTAGACTATTGGGGTTTGATTGTTGTATTTATGATATTGTGCATATGATTAGATGATATGATTATGAAAATATTTCTGACATGATTCGTTCATGATGCAGGCTAACAATAGTTTTCCAACCAGACTCACAAGTGGATTATAGGGGTCACACACGACTACCAGAGACGTTGAGTGAGAGGTGTGGATAGCAGCCCTACCACAACCTACTGACACTTTCGTTGTAGCTCGAATTGTAGGTTAACAACTACCTAGTTAGAGAATACCCACGATGTCATGAGGGCTGACTGCAACAGTCACTCACAATGATTCTAATGGGCACACAATAAGGTAGGGCCCTTATTGCTTATAGGCCCTTAGTATCCCACGCGATTAGATGGCAGAGTATTGAATCTAGGGGTTTTAGATGTCTACCAAGTTAGTCAAGGGACGAGTGGAACCCTTGGAGAACGTAATGTGCCCTGAAGGGCATGTAGTGCAAGAAAAATGGAAAGAGGCAAGTGGCACCCTTGGAGCACGTAGTGCGTCCTGAAGGGCATGTCGCACAAGAGGAACATAAAGAGGCGAGTGGCACCGTTGGAGCACCTAGTGTGTACTGAAGGTCACGCCGCATTGTCATTTAACAAATTTATAAAACTAGATGGCCTTAGGACAAATAACGTGTTAAGGAATATTTAAATATTTTCCCCTAGTAAAATGTCGTCCAACATAGGAAAATAAAGTCTAGGTCTAAATGATACTTGTGATAAAAATGTTATATATTTATTTAAAATATATATATATACATATATATAATAAATAATAATGATAATCTTCATTAATCAAGTGACGAGAGGGCAGTAAGTAATTCATTTAATTTATAAAAAAAAAATTGGGGGGATAAAATTTAAAAAGGGAAAAAGGGGAAATAATGGTTTTGTCTCATATGTTAATTAAAAATTTATTAACTAAAAAGGATAAAGGGAAAAAGTTGATTTTCTACACCTGCCAATTCGAGTTTTAAATGAAAAGGGAAAGAGGTAAATCTAAAAGAATTAGGAAACTAGGAAAAAACGACAAACACAAAAAGAAAAGGGAAACACAAGGAAAAAGTAGAAAGTCTAACTTACTAAGGTATATAGCATTTAAGAACTTTCTAATTTAACTCAACTAGTAAATTAGTAAGGGGGAAAGTCATTAAAACTTGTAAGGGAATATGGGGACACCTAGGAGTTTTTCTAGGAGTGCCTTTAGGTGAGTGAGGGAAATTGGGGTAATTAATTAGTTAAGGAAATAATTTTTTAGTGCAATGAAGAGCATGGGTGACACATGTACGGCAAGGATTATTATGAATTAAATTATTGAACAATAAATTAAAAGGGATTTTGGGAAAGTAATGGACTTAGAAAATCTATATAAAGGAGGGAGGAGGAGGATGATGGATCTCTTCTGTGATGCGTAGCGTTACGCTGCATAAATTTATACTAGACTAACTTAGCTTGTGGGAGTTGGGATACCCAGGTCGGTGAGGAGTGGTAGCTTGGCCTTGTGAGGCGAGCTGGGAGCTAGATGATTCTCTGGTTAGTGTGTGTGGCCCCTTTGGGGCTCGGGGAGCTAAGGGGGAAGAAGAGTACCCATATCGTTGGTTGGGAGGTACCAGTGAAGTCTCATTCATCGACAAGCGGGAGTTGCATGGAGCGTATGGGACATCAACTCAGAGCGGGCGACTTGGGCTACAGTACACTTCCTTTATGTTTGCATGGTATATTGTTAGTATGATTTATTCTTTTAGTTATGTATGTTTAATTGGGTAAATAAAATGATTGTCTTAGAATTCTAGTTGATGATTGAAATTTCCCCCATAGCCTTTAGATCGATGTTGATTTATTCTGATGGCCTTCGATCCCTGCATGTCTTGACCATCCTATGGTTTATTGATTTGTGATTATTTCGGTTTATTTTTGCCTTTGTCCCTAGATCATCAGTCCATGCCTGAGCAGTTGGCCAAGAGTCAGATCTACGGTCGTCACTTTGGTGTTAATAGACCTATGGATCCAAATGCCCTTCTTTTCTATGCATGGAGGATGAGCGAAGGATGTTCTAGCCAGTCGTCTACCCATGTTTCTTGTTCCAGGTAGTGTGTAGTATTGCGCCTTGATGCATTTAATTAACCCTGCAATTTTTGATTGATGACGAAGTTTTCTTTAACTCTGCATTTTTATATCTTGTTGGACAATCCCTGCATTTTTTTTTACCTCTGCACTCTTCTTTTGAAGACGATTGAGACTATGTTTTTCACCAAATGATTTTGACTCCCCTTCGTTTTGTTTGCCTGACGATCTTGCCACTTCTTAGGCTGCATATCGTTCGGTTTGGGGGCGAAATTTTTCCCGGTGAATTTATACTTCTGGTCTTTAGATGGTGTTTTTATTAAGAAATAAACTCAACAAATTGATTTATTTTCAATGTTGATATCTCTGTGAAATTGACTGTGTAGACCAACATTTTTTAGCATTTACTGGCGTGTCTTTATCACTGAATTCACATCGTTTTTTTATGACTGAGTTTACAGTGTCTTTATCACTTAATTCACAACATTTTTATCACTGAGTTTACAACGTCTTTATCGTTGAATTCACAGTGTTTTTTTATCATTGAGTTTACAACATATTTATTTCTGAATTCACAACGTTTTTATCACTGATTTTACAACGTCTTTATCACTGAATTCACATCGTTTTTATCACTGAGTTTACAACGTCTTTATTACTGAATTCATATTGTTTTTTATCACTGACTTACAATGTCTTTATTACTGAATTCACAGTGTTTTTATCACTGAATTTACAACTCTTTTCCCTAGTAATTTACCATGAAATTATCTTATTTCAGCAAATAGAGTAGCTCCTGTCAATTACCGCAAATTATAACATGTGTAACAATGTTTTGTCCCTATATTTGTGTACCGTATATTGTTGGACAATGCTTGTAGTGTGTCAGCATTGATTGGATTGACCCAGGGTAAGGATGGTTATGGCTCTGTGTTTTTAGTGTTTCCTCCATTAAAATCTACATCTCAATTATTACCTTGCGATCCTGATATCTAACTCCACGTTCCATAATTATGACCATGACCCATTCTAATACTTGACAGTGTTTGTTTTTCTTATGATAATTACTATGATGATACCCTGGTAGCCGTATTACTTTCCACAACAATTTATTTTTTGTAATTTAAAACAATTAGATAGCGATACCAATCTATACACTGTGATATATATTTTCACCATATATTTTTACCCTATATTTACTCTATATATCCACACCCAGCGTTACCCTTTTACTTGCGATATATGTATCCCTATTTCACTTTATTGTACATATTTACCCTTACGCTTGTTCACACTATTTCCTTTATATCTTATATCAATTCCGCCTTTCGCATCTTTAAATGACATCAATTATTATAGTTGACTTAGCGATTTTACGTATTTAACTTATAACCTTCTCACATATAATTAGTGGAGAGTAACTTCTTTAATGGACAATAACTTACTTAGACAACGATAAATTCTAGAATGTGTTGGACAACTAAATTAATTGATCAGCTAAGTCACTATATGCATTGAACAGACAGTGTTGAATTTTTCCCTTCATCAAACTCTCAACTTACTTACACTGTTATGACATCGTTCCAGTGTTGAATTTTTCCCTTTTAGATCGTAAGTAATGATAAAATTAGATCTGTATTCAATTCTAACTAGATGGTAATTATTGACGAGTTAGACTTGATAAAAGGGTTGGGTGGTTGACGAAGTCATGTATTGGCTTGTGTCTTCCCTGGTAGTCATCCTCTAGTGCCTCGTCGATCTATTGTTGGGGTTGGGTGTGGTTTTCTTATTAGTATTCGGCTCCTAGCGCGTCAGATTTATCTAGAGTCTTCGGTCCAGATAGGATGTGTGGTGCCAGGATTATTGACGCGTCTATCACCTAGGAATGACATGATTTCTGATGAGGGGATCATGGCATGCCCTATTGGATAGCGGTGAATGAGAACTTGGCTGAAGTCGGTGCGTTCCATGTGAGTGTTGTTGAGCGTTGTAAGTTGCATTTGGCGTATGGGTGGAATGCCTTCATGCATTTGTTTCACGCACCTTGAGGTTATAGTCTTGTTCATCTTTGGTCATTGTGTCAGTAGGGGGATGTTGTCCCTTAGATTGTAGGTGTGACTTGTTTGTGTCAGATGGGTAGTTGTACTACGCATGTTTTTCCCCGTTGCCCTTGTGCCAGTGTGTGGAGTCATATTTTCCTATTTCCTGGAATATGTGCTTGCATTCATCGTCACCTTCTTGCATCTTAACCCCCCCCCCA
>ML788410.1:118889-149820 GCA_009831015.1 Picea engelmannii
ACTTCTTCTTCGCACGTAGTAGTAACGATGGGGTCGTTACATATGGTATCAGAGTCGGTTCAACCCGTGATTTGGGATCACTACGGATTTCGTTGATATGATTTTTTATTATAATGTTGTTAATTAAGTTGACTTGTATTTGTGTAGGTAATCATGGTTAGAGGATATCGTGGAGGCAAAAGACGGGGTGCTAGGGGAGAAGGCGTGACGCCTCTAGTAGCATCCATGCCTAAGGGGTCTAACCCCGAGGGAGACGAATAGGTTTTCGAGCAGGAGAATATAGCGGTGGGTGATGTGGTTGGAATGATGAGGTATTTTCAACGGATGTATGAGGCACTGCTCAACTGTTTGTACAGAGATAAGTCCAGGGCATCGGCACCCCCTGAGGGTCCAGCATGCACTCTGGTCAGTACTGGTAGCATTCACCATGAACTCGAGAAGGTGAAATTTCCTGAGTTCTTTGGTGCCATGGATGGCGCAGCCACCGAGGTATGGTTGGAGAATATGGCGATGTGCTTTGCACTTCGCAACTATACCTCCAACATGAAGGTCCACATGGCGGTCTTTCAACTGAAGGGAAGTACTCTTCTATGGTGGAAGACGCTCCTGCCACAACTGAACATGGTCGTCCAAGACATGTCATGAGAGATGTTCGAGGAACGGTTCTGAGAGAGGTACCTATCGTAGGAATTCATTGAACGCCAACTCAACGAGATAAACGCCTTACGACAGGGCTACCCTATGGTGCCTAATTATGAGGCCCATTTTATGGATTTGCTTCGGTATGTTCTGCATCTTAATACTGAGAAACTTAAGGTCAACATGTTCGTATTCGGCCTTAATGGTAGCTTACATGCAAAAGTTAGGATTATGATGCCTCAATCCTTGCATGATGTCGTCCATAAGACCCTCATAGTAGAGGAGGAGCTTATCAGCGGGGATTAGAGCAAGACTCCAACAAGACCAATAGCGTAGGTGTCATATGGTGTGAAGGAGCATCAAACACCAGCCAGACAAATGCCTCAATATCGTGGCTTCCAGAGAGGATCAACTTTAACTACACCTCAATGACCGATGCCTCAGCAGTGGACACCTTATCAGGGACCACTGCATCAGCAACAACATCAATCGCAGTAGCAACAGTTTAGGCATGTTCAGCAGAATAGACCAGGACTCCAGGTAGGTGGGTTGTTAGCTTCTACTTCGAGCACTAGGAGTATTGGACAGAAGAAGGGGTGTTGGATGTGTGGGGAGCCACACTACCAGTACAAATGCCCTGTAGAGAGGACTAGAGCATCTGGATCAGTCGGACCCACTACCATGGGAGATATGGGCAAGGCCCATCAGATTTATGCAGTGGTGAAAAACTGTCAGGCAGACCACTAGTTGATTGTGCTCAAGACATCAGGTACCATTGTTGACCATACCCTTAGTATTTTGATAGATCCTGGTGCTACCAAGAGTTTCATTTCTGTTGCAGTGCTAAAATGGATTAAGGTAAAGGTAGTCAAACATGATGCATTTATCTTTGTAGAGATGGCTTCAGGAGTCAAACAAAAGTTGGAGGAAAGGTTACGGGTTGTACCCTTAACCTAGGAGAGTTTGTCACTAGGGCCAACCTGTACGTCACGATATTAGGATCATATGATGTCATGATCACTATGGACTGGTTGGAATTTCATGAGGTGATACTCAATTGTAAGATGAAACGGTTGAGCTTGGATGATGATGAGGGATAGAGGCGTGTGATTGTAAGTTTGAACCAGGGAGTGTCCATGAGGTTCATCTCTTCCTTGCAGTTATGGAAGAGCATGTGCAAGGGGTGTAAGCTTTATGTGATCCTTGCGTTAAACGAAAATAGACGAAAATAGAGTAGTGGAAGGTCTAGAAAACCTTCTGGTACTTCATCCCCATGCTTCCAATAACTATGGGATGTGACCTTTACACCCACCCTTTGAGAGGTATTCATTAACTAGGCTTTCATTCACTCAAACATAAATATAATTTATTGTCAATGGTAATTAAATTTGGGAATGTAGGTTAAATTAATACTCTTAAATCATTTCCCCCTTGGACCCCTCTTAGTCACTCTCTTATCTTATGAAATATCCATATTCCTACTAGATGGTATCACATTATATTTATTTAAATTAGAAAATACAATCCATGTATCACATAGCTTGGCCATACCCACATTCATATCTACATTATGCATTAATTGAACTTCAGATTATAGTGGGGATGTTACATCCACCATACATTTTATGTTTTCTACCACAATTTTCTTCATGGTAATTTTATACAAACTTCATAAATGTTTTGCAATCTACAACACATAGACATCCAAAAAATATATCATCATCCAAAAAATAAATCATCCGAAATAATTTCCTTCACCTGTATCTATTTTACTTTTCTATCCAAATTGCAAGTTCTCACCATTACTATTTTACTTTCTTCATATTTTGAGTTTTGATATATTAATTTTTTTTTATTTGCTATCACCTTTAATATTTTTCTTTCAATTATCTTATTTACTTCATTCTCTTGTATGTAGTTATTCACTTCTTGTTCAAGCTACAAGGAATCCTACATTCAATACAACCAATGAGAAACATGTGCCCTTACTTGAAAGAACCTATTCCAAACAACATATTCGCATGTCTACTTTATTATATATATTTTTTAAAACCTTCTTAATTATAATTGTTGTATTTTTATACAAAACATCAACACTTATATATTCACATGAAAATTTCTCTTTGAACACTTTAACTATATTCAATTATTTAATTTCAATAGTTTATACCACATTACATAAACACTTTTCACATTACATAAACAGTTTTTCACTAGTAATGTGTGTTCCTCCTTTTACTATTGATGATGTTGTAGCATGATGATGTTGTAGCATGATTTTACTTAAACTTTGCAATATCAAATAAAAATACAATTACATCTTTACATACATTAATTATTTATACATTTTACACCTTTTCTATTTTCCATTATATGAACATTATATCGTAGAAGTCCAATTATCACTTTAATAACTCTAATAACTAGAGCACTCAATTCCCTCTCACATTAATGTAAGAAAACATTCAAATAATTAGAGCACTCAATTCCCTCTAGCATTAATGTAAGAAAACACGTCGTTCTCCTCTATGAAATTCACCAAAGCCAAACTTACTAGGGAATGGAATTATGGAAGTGGCCTTGGATTTACACATTATGAAACAAAGTTTTATTAAAATTAATTAATTATCAAATATTTTATGTATGTGTTTTGATACAATGACAATGTTCTTAATTTACTTCATCTACATTTATGTTTAAGTTTTTTTAATATATTCTAATTAGTTTTTTCAATATTTTTATTATTATTTAATATCATATTTGAGAAAATATATATATATATTTATGCATCAAACATTTCTTCTCACTCTTTTTCTGTATTTAATTTTTTTTTATGCCACTTAAATATTGTTTATTATTTTCCTTTTTTTCTATATTTGTTCTATATTGAAAATTGTTTGTTTTTCTACCCACTTAAATATGATCTATTATTTTCTTCTTACATATTAGGCAAAAATCAAATGGAACTTCTTTTATGTGATCCATTTCAAGCCATTTCTATGTATATAATACAGGAAATTCATTTACAGCGACAATTATATTGATTTCGTGAATTTGAAGTTATAAAGTTGACATGGTCGCATGCGGCTAAAACATTTGTGTTAACTTACAATTCTTTACCTAACAGTCCTCCAAATTAGATTCCAATTATTAAAACTCGCATATGTTATCATTCAAGGTTTTTCCCGTCTAGTTGTGGGAGATTGACAACAGATTGACGTTAACTTACAATTCTTTACTTAACCGTCCTCCAAATTAGATTCCAATTATTCAAACTCGCGTATGTTATCATTCAAGGTTTTTCCAGTCCGGTTGTGGGAGATTGACAGCAAATTTACTGCGCCAACCAGGATTAATTTTGTGAATTTGAAGTTATAAAATTGACATGGTCGCATGACAATAAAAATTCGACATTGACTTCTATAGAATTATTCAAACGTGTGAATGTATCATTCAAGGCTCTCCACATCTGATGGTGGGAGATGCCACCAAATTTAGAGTGTCAACTTAAGTGGTTGTGCTAGTTTAGCCTTAAGGCTTCCTTGAGACTAAATTAATACAACTATTGAAATTGTGGTTGATGAAAGTAGATAGGGGATTGCATTGATTAAACAATGTTAAAATCTTTAAATAATGTTAAAAAAAAATTAGACTTCTACATAATTTAAACTATGTCATTGAAGTCGGGATGATTTTAAGGATGGAAAATTATTTTAAAATGTAGAAATATTGGTGAATCTAACTAATCCTTCATATGCCAACTATAAATGTTTGGTGATATTTTTGTAAAAATATTCAAATTTCTAAGGATTTTATATAGTTTGTAAAAAAAATTGGTTATTTTTAAGGTAAAATAATTTTTTCTTATAGAATTTGGGTGAATAATTTTTAGAATGAATCTTTTTTGGGGAAAAACCATGGAAAATTAGCCCATGAACGAAATTTAGCCCCTAAAGTAGTGAAAAGAGTGATGAAAAAAAGTGGTTGAAAAGATTCATGGACTACTTGGCATAAATCTTTCAACACTGTAGTTAGAGTGCCACTTATTCTTCTTCTTGTTTTTAGCCTAAAAAATCTGATACGCCTCAGCTAAACTCTTTGAGGAGATTAACAGAGATGACACTCTTCTCATGAAGAACATAGGTTTATGCGCATCTCAAAATTCTCCTAGGAATCCTTGCTATTCATTTTGCAAACTAGGCCTCTATTTCACCTATAATAATACAATTTAATTCAGTTTCAAGTGTTGCATAGATTTTATTGTTCCTCATTACAGGAATGTAATGAATGTCAAACTATAGAGGTTCAGTTAAAAATAATAAATATTTTTGTGTAACTTGTGAGAAGGGCCATTCAACGTTCATGAGAATACTTCATCTTTAGGATCTCAAGGATAGTTGTCAAATTTAAACTCAAGGTTTCAGCTGGAACTAAACACTGTAAGATCTCAAGTATAGTTGTCAAATTTAAACTCAAGGTTCTCGCTGGAACTAAACACTGTAAGACCATTACAGGAGCAAGAAACAAGGGATTTCTTCCATACTGTTAGAGATGTGGCACACCATGGAGATCTTTTCGTCAATAACAACATTCTTGTATTGTGTAGATGAGTTTTGGCAAGGATTACACACTCAGGTTTCACAGTGATACAAATGAAAAACGCTTGCCATGCCCCATATGAATGAGATGATGAGTCAACCTTAACCATGGGTGTGTTAAGTGAAAAGAAGGCCAAATGTGGAATCCACTAGTTGAGGCTTCAAATTCATAAATATATGTTCAAAATAAAACACCTATGACACTTGTTAATTCATATTGAATGATCGAGATAATGATTTATTTTATACATATTAATCTTAATTAATTAGATAAATTTAGAAATCATTAGTTAGAATAGTAAATTATTAATCATATTAGATAAATGTGAAAAATTAAACAAGTAAACTTAAGTATTTATAAATGCAAGGAAGTTATTAATATTAAATATTCAATTGCTAGCCATAAGATTAAAAATTATAATTAAACTATTATTAATTGTGCCAATTTCCAATAGATTAAATATTCTACCATCTTCGGATAACCATAAAATTAAAATTTATAATTAAAAATCATTAATTGTGTACATTTCAAATAGATGTAACTAAAAATTAACATTAACTTAGAATTCTTTACCTAATAAATTAGGTTCAAATTATTCAAACGTGCGTACTATCATTCAAGGTTGTGGTAGATTGTCACCAAAAGCATGGTATAAGAGTGTTAATTGACATCTCTATCTCACATTGGAGATTACTAGTATTCTTGCTGCACGAGTGAGTGCCTCCGTCAACCAATTATGTCTGAATCAGTCAGACACGACCAATTTTATATCGTAGTCCTTAGTGTCCAATTATCTAATTTTAACGTTTATAAATGCTTCTATTAAGTGCGGAGCAATATCTACGGGTCAATAACAGATGGGATATTTTTGGCGTATGATTATTACAAAGTCTTACAACTTAAAAAAAAAAAAAAAGTCTTATAACTCGTGAAGAACTATTACAATGAACTCCTCTTTGACTCATTTTTAAGGTTGTCCTTATAGCAATTAAGGGTAATGAATCTGCAATAGTGATAAAGTCTATAATGGAAACTCAAGAAGTTGGAAAGGAAACGACCTTGAATGAGTTCCTCTTTGACTCATTATTAAGGTTGTTCTTATAGCAATTGAGGGTAATGAATTTACAATAGTGATAAATTCTATAATGGAAATTGAAGAAGCTGGAAAGGAAATGAACTTGAAAGGCATGGAAGATGAAGGTAAACAAAGAGAAGTTGTCATAGAATGCATGTGTGAAGGAAGGCTCTTATATTAAAGAGGAAGAGCATGAATTTGAAGGAGTCCATATGGATAATGGACATATAGGAAATATGAAACCTTCTTTAGCAGCACTTGAAAAGGATGATAGGCTGCCTCATTTGCAATAAAAGATATTGATAAGGAGAAGGTAACTTCGAAAGATGGATGATGAATAGTCCAAGATGCAATAGAATTTGAAGTGAATAATATAAAAAGGAACATTTTTTTGTTCAACCATTTAAATGTTTATGCTTGTGTATGCTTTCACAATAGTCTTAAAGTTTTGGACGTTAAGATGGATGTTGAATAGTCCAAGATGCAATAGAAGTTGAAGAGAAGAATATAAAAATGAACTTTTGTTTTATTCAACCATTTAAGTGTTTATGGTTGTGTATTCTTTGCCAATAGTCTTAAAGCTTCAGAAGTTGGGAAAGATGAACACTCTAATGAGATGTTGATATTGAAAAGTAACAACAAAATAACTGAAAAGGAAAGTGAGGGTGATTTAGAATTTACATCAGCAGAAATGAAGAAGATTGGAGAAAAAATCTATGCCTATCAACATGCTATTGAAAATGTCTATCAAGGGCCTATTTTTGAATGCATGCCACAACTTGATGATAAGATTGAGAAAGCTAAAATTGATGATGTAGAAGGTACAAGATATGGACATGAAGGTGGAAGGAATCATTTAGACATGATACAACATAATAAAAAGAGAAATTGGCAAAAGTGAAATGTAAAGTCACGAGGAAGAGAATTGGGAATGGAAAATTGAAGAAAAGAAAATCTGAAGGTTTCCAGAAGTTAAAAAGGAAAATTGTAAAATAATGAAGTCATAAAATAAATGTACTTTGACGAGGAATCTATGAATAGGAGTGACGTGGAGTATGTTGTAGATGATGTGAATGTTGATAAGAAATCTAGCACAACAACAACAAAATGCAGAAGGAACACTCCAAACCATAAAAGAAGAGAAAAGGAGTGATGTGAATGTTGATAAGGAATCTATCACAACAACAACAAGATGGAGAAGGAACACTCCAAGTCACAAAATAAGAGAAAAGGGGAAAATAAAAGAAAAAGTTATTACTTCATTTGATTATGTTCTATTGGTGGTTAATGGTTGTGTAGGAAATAACAATAATGATGTATGTGAAGGAAAGAACGCTCTAAAAAAATGCCAAGGCAATTGAGTAAAATAATCAATGAAGATGATGATGATAGTGATAAAAATGTAATTACGAAGAAGCCAATATAAATTTGGTATAAAATATGGCATCAACAAACAAAAAAATGAGTTTTGGTTGTAGTAAGTGAACTCAAAATGAGGTTATACCTTTTGTGTCACTCAACCAATATGCCAAAGAATGTGATAAAAAAAAAGCTGAGTTCGGGTTGTGGTAAGTGAACTCAATTTGAGGTTATGCATTTTGTGTCACTCAACCAGTAGAGAACCTGATCAAATTGTAGACCAAGGAGGCTCCCAAAGTGACGCACCTGGGACTTTGCACTTGTTCCCGATAGTTGATATAGATTGATGACTGTGGAGACAATGAAATATTTGGGAGGTAGAATCGTTGATTGATGACTGTGTAGACAACAAAATATTTAGGAGGTAGAATAGTTGGAGCCTCCATAATTGAATCCCCTCCCTTGAGTTGATCAACAGGCACCACTTAATGTGGGACCACTAGGGTTCCTATGATTTTATCTAAACTCCATCTCTAGAGTCCTTCGTCATGACTGATATATCCACTAAAGATCGAATGGTCGAAGTCCAAATCCTTCACAAATTTTGATAAATACTAGAATTTTCGTTGAGATTTTTGGTGTACACCATCACATGCCCTGGGTAGCACATTTATGAATTTAATAAATATGGTTTATGGATTTAGGTTGTGTGGTATCATTTTTAAGAGGCCGAGCTAATTTTATTGAGAACCATGGATGCAAGAGGATGGTTGTGTTGTTGTGTTGCTTTAGGAGGTGTGATATTTTTGTGAGCTGTTGGAAGCCACCGACAAGAGAGAAGCCACCCATTTAGGGAAAAGAGCATGAAGAGGGAAAAGAGGAGGAATATTTGTCCATCATTAGGAGAACATATACATATTCCAGGAAGCAGAGGACAAAAAATCTAGTAAAATTTAGAAAATAGAAGAACAAGGGCAGTTGTTGAGCAACAAGTCCCTGCCAAGTAACAAACGAAATTGCAATTCTAAGAGAACCATAATATCTCGTTATGGTTATAATCTCATGTTTAATGAGTTAAAAGTATTAATTATCCATGTCTCACAGGAGATTGATGCATAATTGCAGGCCTAAGAGAACTAGAATAACTCGTTATGGTTCCCATACCAAACCTGATACAACTTAAAATCCCAATGACAGAGTATAATTCAAAACCTCTCACCCAAAGCATCCATCACATAATATCTTATTTTATACATTGACATCTTTATGAGCCTAGGAAATTTAATGAGCTAAAAGCATTAAGTATCCATGTCTAGTTGGAATGATTTTTTACCAGTATAATATAGGCATGGAGAACCTTCATAGGTACTACAAATATAAAAATATATGATCCTATATGATCCCTCTATTATCACATTATGAATTCCAAAAATCATTGTCCTAGTATGTTCATGAAATCGTCGAAGGTGGAAACTTCTAATTCTTCATCCATGAGGCCGCCATATTCTGAAGGTCGGCAATATGCTTCTCTTGAAAGTCCAAACTAAATCAATCTTGTTCATATTCTATGTAGATATAATACTATTTCATTCAAAGTGATAAATCAAGCTTGTTCAGATGTCATGTAGATATAATACTATTTCATTCAGTGATACTAAATACATATTAATATAGTTAGATACACAATAAGCTATGGAACAAAAACATACAATACTCCCAACAATAGGGTGGTAAATTGAATCTTGATCCTACCTTGATTCCTAGGGTCAAAATTCCATTCTTACTCCTCCATATACTGCGCTTTTCCTTGAGTTCCCTTTGATTAATTCATACTTGAATGATTATTAATTAGTATGGTGCATCAAACAAAAAAGGGAAGTAAATATAAAATATAAAATGGCTTTACTTTTAATATAAAAGTAAATAGTCCCCGGGGGTAGCTCAATTGGAAACTGTCGTGAATATTTTCATGAGTTTTCGAGATCAAATCCCCCCGACTTATCCTATGTGCCGCGTAAGAGGCATCCTGGGCACACTTGGAGGTTATAGTGGTAGCAGTTGGATAACACGTGTAACACGAGTATGTTCCCAACTAGTTGTTGATTCCGCTAGACATATGTTATTATTAATATTCTTTTGGTTTATGTAACAGTGATTCCACCTATTTTACATGCATGTTGACTGCTCCATATGGTCACCATGCATCACACTCACACTTATATGGGTTTGATCCTCCCTCCCTAGATATCATGTAGTCACTAGATTCAATGGCCTTGTTCAGAAGCACTCCCTCATATGAAGCACTCACTGGTATGATTAAGAATTAGGAGATGAGAATCGATCATTATGTGCAACGGGGTGGATGGAATTTGTTAGGGTTCGATCAGATAACTCGTGGGAGTTCAGAAGGTGTTTAATTGCATTCAAGGTGCCTGAACACAATAGTTTGATAGATGTTGGTTATCCTGGTGCAACTTATCTTGGGGATGTAGTACATTCTCATCCTAATACATGTAAGTCAAGACAAATATAGCTGAAAAATCCATAGCTTCTAAGTTGTTTCCTTTCTTTATGCATTTTTGTCAAGTGAAACAGTGAAATTTTGTTAAAATTTCATTCTATTGAGAGCAGTTCAGTTCTATTGTGGTTAGAGGATCTCGCCTCATTTCAAGTTATAATCATTCTGTATTGAGTTCAATTATATTGTGGTAAGGGATCTCGCTTCATTTCAAGTTATAATCATTTCAAGTTATAATCATTACGTATTGAATTGCTCCTCGCAAGAAGAAAATATGAAACCATAGAAAATACCTTATTGACATTCACAATGACCTCCATTTCCTGATAAATCAAGGTCCTTTGTGAAAAACAAATATGAGTAAAATGTAGAAAATAGAAGAACAAGGGTAGTTTCTTGCTGAGCATCAAGTCCCTGCCAGGTAACAAAAGAAATTGCAGGTCTAAGAGAACCATAATAGCTCGTTATGTTTATAATCTCGTGTTTAATGAGCTAAAAGTATTAAGTATCCATGTCTCACATGAGACTGATGCATAATTGCAGGCCTAAGAGAACTAGAATAACTCCTTATGGTTCCCATACCAAACCTGATACAACTTAAAATATCAAACCTAATACAACTTAAAATCCCAATGACAGAGTATAATTCAAAACCTCTCAACCATGAATATGGATCCTTAAAGTGTTGAATTCCATTGTGTTCAAGTTTGTCACTGAATTTCACTATGTTAAAACTTTATCATTGAGAATAGGTCTCTTGTATTCTTTAACAGCTGAATTCCACTAAATGAAGAAAGATATTTCTAATAGGATTTTTGTAATCTGCATTTACTTGTTGGTCTATGGAATTATTATTCATGTCTCGCTATCTATAGCATTTGTACTCAGTCTTATATATGGTTCATGAATGTTTTTTCCATTATATATACTAATCTATATGGTTTGTGGATTCGTCGTGATGGTTGTCACCCAGAGAATTCATCACGAAATCGTTTATTTTATACATTGCAATCTTTCTGAGCCTAGGAAATTTAATGAGCTAAAAGAATTAAGTATCCATGTCTCATTAGAATTATTTTTTACCAATATAATATAGGCATGGAGAACCTTCATAGGTACTACAAATATAAAAATATATGATCCTATATATGATCCCTCTATCAACACATTATGAATTACAAAAATCATTGGCCTAGTATGGTCATGAAATAGTCGAAGGTGGAAACTTCTAATTCTTCAGCGATGAGGCCGCCATATTATGAAGGTTGGCAATATGCTTCTCTTGAAAGTCCAAACTAAATCAATATTGTTCATATTATGTGTAGATATAATACTATTTCATTCAAAGTGATAAATCAAGCCTGTTTAGATGTCGTGTAGATATAATATTATTTCATTCACGATGATAATAAAGACATATTAATATAGATAATTTCATAATCGGTCATGCAATGTTTATATTAAGTTGGGGAAACTCGGTCAATTAGATCAGCAATACGCTCTGGAACAAAAACCAACAATAATCCCAACAACATGGTAGTAAATTGAATCTTGATCCTACCTTGATTCCTAGGGTGAAAATTCCCTTCTTACTCTTCCATCTACTTCGCTTTTCCTTGTCTTCCCTTTGATTAATTCATACTTGAACGATTATTAGTTAGTGTGGTGCATCATACAAAAAGGGAAGTAAATACAAAATATAAAATATAAAATGGCTTTACTTTAAATATAAAAGTAAATAGCTTTACTTTTCCCCCACTCTATGTTATTATTAATATATTTTTAGCTTTACATTTTTGGAGGATATGTTATTATTAATATTCTTTTTGGAGGATAGGTTATTATTAATGGCAAGGAAAGTGAAGTCAAGTGAAGGCAAGGCATGACATGGAATGGTAAGGCACGGTAAGGCATGGAAAGGAAAGTGAAGGAAAGTGAAGAAAAGGAATGTGAAGGCATGGCAAGGAAAGACATGGCATGGAAAGGTATGGCATGGCGAGTTAATGGAAAGAAAGGAAAGGAAAATCAAGGGAAGGAAATTCAAGGCATGACATGGCAAGGTATATTTTAACAGAACTCAAAATATTTTACATACTAAAATATTTTAAGGAGAAGTATATTTAAAAGAATTCCAAAAAATTTAAAAACATTCAAAATGAAGCCAAAATTATTCCTTTTACATACATATGGTCATTCCAATAGACCATCGAGATCACTTATAATACTGACAGTCTCCATTAACTTCTCGTTCTCAGAGTAAGGAAAGAAGTATCGTACCTTTGATGATTTCTTTCTTGGAATTGTTTGTAGTTGGAGGTTTGTACCAATAACCAATTTTGTAAAGTGGTATACAACTTGACCTGGTTTATAATCTTGAAATACATAACCGCCTTTATTTCGTGTTCTTTCATTGTTATGAGGAAAATCTCTCTATGGCCAGGGTAAAGCACAAAATATGGAAATGACTACAAAAATCAACTTGATTCTCAGGTATTCTATATAAACAAATATGCTAGCAAGACAAGATAAAAGGCCTACCTCGTCCAGACATTCAATGAATTCCATCATTGAGCACTTGACCCAAAGCAATATTCCTGCAACTAGTCCTCAACAACTAAGAAAAGAAAGCATATGGTGATAATATATGATGTCATCACATTCAATAGCATAGTCCATTAATATACATAATAAATACGCCCATGGAATAATAATTCAAATATTTTCAATATATTAATTGGACGAGAAAAGAGTATTTCTATTAATATATGATCAACAGAAGTCAAAAAGTTACAAACCTCCATGTCGGCACAGTTCAGAACCAAGAAACTAAGTTCCTTCCAACTAGGCCTCCACCAAAGGCAATATCATAGAAGAGAGACAATAAATTTCTCAATCAACAAGGGAAGAGCTTGGGGGATGAACACTGTGTTCAAACTTAAAGGAAAAAGGGATGTAGACTCAATATGAAGTGAATAATTTCTCCATAGTAATGTTTCTCTCAAAGTTGAATTTTTTCTCCTCTTTTTCATATCTTGGAATTGGCCCATTTATAGCCTTCAAATGGAACTAAAGGGTCGATTCATAATGTTTCTAGTATGTGGAAGGCCAAGGATCATAGATATTCTATTGTGACAAGGAAACCGACACCATTTTTCATTTTTGGGCACAAATCCTTATGTACGCAGGTTGTAGTGGTGCAACCTATGTATATGCATGTTGTATAGTAGGAAAGGTGCGTACATGTGGAAAAAATGTATTTTTAGATTTGGGATTTGCAAAAAGGGATGAAAACTTCTGCATATGGAAATGGAAAAATCACTTTTGTGCAAGATTTCATAGGGTGAGGAAAATATTTCTATAACAGATGCCCCCTAATTGGTGAGGTCAGAGGAATATCTACGATGGCCAAAATACATTATAAAAACCTAGAAGTGGAGTGATGGGGAACCAGCTAGAAGAACTAGTTGTTCATTACATTTTGCACTGACTTTTCATACATGGTTGACAATTTGAATTACATTGCAGATCCATGTGAAAATATACCAAAAACCCATCCATGGCCATGAATAGGAAAACACAAGTGTGGTTACATGCCAAAGGTTGTCATAGTCACGAACAAGTCCTAGTAGAACTAGTCTCAATCAATCTGAAGATATATGTATACAATGGAGTACAATATGATCTCCCATGGGTACTGAATTCATATAGTTATTGATCCAATGAAAACGAAGCAACAACTCAGGAAAGTTGCGGCCACATACTGATGTCTTCAAGTCTTCTACACAATCTGCCAAAGGTGAAAGTCTACATCATGTGAAGAAAGGAGTTGAGGTCGAACACAATGAGACATTGTTTGATTACTGGTCATTGAGGTATATCGTTAACAAATGAGAGACAACCTACCAATAATGAAAGTAGGTATCAAGGCACCGAGTACATTCTTAGAAGCGTGAATAAATGATTTGAGGTTTAACACTTGAAGAATCCATCGATCAAGAGACATTGGTGTATTCCCAACTGTCGATGGCGAGAGAACCTTCCACTATTGACTGCAATCCTCAAGGTATTCATAGGACTCTAGGTCTTTTTTTCATAATAGATGGGATGAAGTCGATGGAAGGAGACTCGCTAAAAGGAGAGAATTAAGGCATCTCTCATCACTCAGAACGAGGTACAAAGCATGAGCTTCATGATTTGGAGGAAACCGGACGAAGAACATGTTCATGAACCAACGACCCCATGCGTCTTTCGCATGTGCCTAGTGAAAGTGGTACATGAAAAAGACCCTCTAAATAGAAGCTAATGGGGAAAAATGATGACAAAGGCGAGGAAACCACCAATAAAGCTAATGGTATTCAAAACATTGCATGAATCCCAATGTGTGAATAGATGTCTTGTCATCGAACAAAAGGGAAACCACCCAGTCAATGACCAATGATGAAATTTTGACTGCTCGGTTCAAGGTTACCTAGAAATGATGAAAGTAGGGCCAAGGTGCATGATAGGACTACAAAATCATGTAATTCTGAGACAAACTGAGGGTATGTCTGACATGCAAAGTCAAGAGTTATGAGGAATGGTCAACACAGGTTGATAGACTTCCTTTGAACAATAGCATGAGACATGTGGAAGACTCTGGCAACATAGACTTAATGATGATACCATGAGATGCAGGAGGCATCAATGAAATTCTCCATAGGGACTAGAAGAGAAACCAGTCGATGGAGAAAACTATCTGTAACGAGTTCAATTTCCTAAGGCCATGCTAAACCAAAAATTATGTTGACAAATGGACTCAATAACTTTGTTCTCGATTCAAAGGGGACATGACTGTTGCCAATATAATATAATACTCCCTTCCAGGACGTCTTTTTTTTTTTTTTTTTCATAGTCAAATGAATGCTATGATACAGAGGAGGAAATGAGTGTCGCATGTAAGAAAAACTAGTTCCAGCAGTGGAACATACCTATTCTCAATGCAAGGGGATGCATACAGGAGATGGACACTTGAGGGAATGTTCCCTCTTGGGTATAAGGTGTCAAATTGTGAAGGATATAAAAGAGGCTCTGCTTGGTTGAGGATCGAAAACTACTAAGACAAAAGGTTTATAACGCAAAGAAAGAACTGGATATAGGCTCAATACTGAAAGCAAGGGCATGAGATCCAATCACAAATTAACGCCAAAAAATGTCATTTTTCGTAATCTTAGTCTACTTCGTTTGAAAAAGGGATAAACTTGTACAAAATAGATGTCCTTTCAAATCTAATTTACGAGTGTGAAAGAGACAAGTTCACTAGGAAATATTTTTTCTTTTTAAAAACGATTCAAAAAAGGGCTTAACCAAGAATCATGACCTTTCAATTCCAATTTAACGAGTGTGAAAGGGACAAATTCACATAGAAATATTTTCACTTTTTAGACGAGTCGGAAAAGAGATTAAATTAGAATTGTTGAGAGGTTTCTAGGCGGCATGTCATGGGAGAGGCCAAGGCTCTCGTGCTGGACTTCTGTGAAAGGTAAACATCTTACGAATAGCCGACACAAGCTTGGGAAAACCCAAATCTCTCTAAGTCGAGAAGGATAAAGTGATAGTGTAGGTTACCTTCTCCATGATATATTAGATAATGTCTCTTACTTAAAAGGACATAGGAGGAGGAATTGGATACCCCACAATACCATCCCAATAGAAGGGAACCTCTCCAAGACTTGGAGGGAGAGTACTCAGGGAGCGTAAAACTCTCTCTTCTTCAAAAGGTGTAGTACTAGAAATTCTAATGATGTAGAATAGAAGGTATATAACTAGAACTAGAAGAGCGAGATCAACTGAAAATTTCATCGAACTGACCACTTCTTCAACCATTGGTTGAATAGGATGCGAGACGACAAGTTCAAGAGATGCATCACCCCCAAAAATAGGGGTGGTGTCAGTTGAATACTTCATCGACACGACCACTGGTTGAACATGATGCAAGATAGAAAGTTCAAGAGATGCATCACCCCCAAAAACATGGTGGTGTTGGTTGAAGATTGTATCGACACGATCGCTAGTTGAAGAGGATGTGAGACAACAAGGTCAAGAGATGCATCACTCTGTAAAATAGAAGGAGTGTGGACTGAAGATTGCATCGACGTGACCATTGTATCAACCATTGGTTGAGTAGGGAATGATAACAGGGAACATACACACATCAGCATCAAAAATGGGATTATGGTTTGGTGATGATTGCATTGGCATGACTGTTGTGTCAATCAATGGAGAAATAGGGTGTGGGGAAACCACAAACGCCTCAGAACCCGAAGGGCCCTTAGGTGAGCCCCATGCTTCTGGTATCCCAGTAGTAGCAGGACACAAATGAGTTAGGTGATTTCCTTTGCAATTCCTTCAAAGGAGCTTAGGCTTATGTCTGAGACATCTAGGCTTCTCAATGACCCATGCGCCATTCACAATGGCTGGTGAGATTCTCTCAGTGTGACTGGAATAGGTGAGAGAGTAATCTCCCACATGATGTACATAGGTTGGAGATGTGGCATCGATATGACTCGTGGCAACTAGAGTGATGCCCCCAGCATGACTAGCAACAGGTGGTTGTGGGTCTTCAACATGACTTGCAGAAGTTGTTGACCAATCTCCAACATGACTGGCAGAGGTTGGTGATGGAGCTCCAATATGAATGCCAGTGACTGGACTAGTGATGGTGGGTTGTGGCATTTGATACCAAGGTCCAGGGAAATATTGGCTTTGAGACATTACAGGCCAGGAAAGGTCTTGGTATACACCATGGCCCTGTCCGAAAAGGTAGTATCCTCTACCTAGCTAATCCAAATAGGTTTGTACAAGCATCATCCCTGAAGTATGCGAAGAGACAAAGGTATGATAAGGATTATTCAAGTGAGGATATATGTTTTTCCCCATGTAAAGGGGTTTCATGAAGAGGGTATCCCGAACCATAAAATTGATTCTCCCCATATGAAAGACCCAAGGATATATGTGGACCCACCATGGGAAAAGTGTTAGAAGGAAACAACATGGTGGACGAAGGATACATGGATGGGGTGTAATAAGTAGAATAGTCACCCATTTGAGTACTAGCTCCTGAAATAACATAGCGAGGAATGGATCCATAAGAGGGGAGGTTCCAACCTCCCATAGTGGGAGGTGGTTGAGAGACATGATTCATATCAAATGAAGATGTAGGCAGTGGGGCCATGGTGCTCTCGAATCCAATGCTAGGATTCATATAAGTGGGCTAGGGAGAGGATAGAAAGGGTGGGGGAAAAGTTGGCATATCAACATGAAAATGATTAGAGACCCTAGGCATGGATTGAGTGTCGTAATTCTGCATACCATTATGAAAAACAGACAGATTCATCCCCATGAAACGAGTGAACATCATGGGGGGGTAGTAGTAAATGAGGGAGCCAAAGTGTAGCACACCCTTTTTTTTCTGTTAACAAGGCTTAATCGCTCTTAAACAAAACTATAACACCACTTTGTTCATACCTCATACCGGCATTATAGTAATAACATGCATTTAATCAAGAATACAATTAAACTCAGAGTAAACATAAGATTTACTGCTATAATCAACAATCAATAGCATTAACATTAAATTGATATACACAATGGAATACATGAATAAACATCATCTGATACTTATCTTTGAAACAGTGGTAGATTCCACCAACCATGTGCAGGCCTTCCACGAACCTCCCTGCCTTAGAACACACTGCTCATCAGCTCAGCAGTGGGTCACCCCCGAGTTGGGACTAAGCTCCACCCCAAGGCAAGGAATCCTAGGCTAGGCTGAGGTTACAGGGAAAACAACACAAAAAACCAGAAGGATTCTTCCCAAGATGCCATATTACGCCCACTACTACCAAACTCTCATTCCCCACATGCATGTTCTGCCCGGGAGTATACACCTTCACAAGCACAGTCCATCAGTGCTAACCTCCCTCTCTGGGTCTCGGCAACATGCTGGATCAGGAAGTCTCAGAGCCCAAAGCTAGTGTTGGACACTCTCTGGAAGAAACCACTTCCTAGAAAACTCTCTCACCTGGAGAGAATTGCTCATAGGCCTAACAACCTACCTCTTCCAACAACAGTCACCTCCCTCACCTGGAGAGACGTCATACACAGGCTCAATCACAACTTGCACTGGCCAGCAAGCCACGCGCAGTCCAGCTCTACATGGCCACAATAGCCAACCAGAAAAACAAACACGGGCTTCCCAAACAGGCTTAGAAATGGCGCAAGGTCTCACAATGTTGGTTCTTGGGGATGTGTAAAAAACAATCCACGCAGGGAATGACACAGGTTCCACGGCTCAAAATGGAGAGGGTGAATCCGGACTTTCAGAAGAAAACGCAGGCTTCTCGGCTTTAAGAACAGAGGATATACACAGTTTTTCAGAGCCAAACACAGGCTTTCCGGCTCACAGGGAAGCATGAGGGTTCTCTGCAGAGCTCGGGTCAGTTGTACTACTCAGAGCTCCATACACGCTCAGCCAGTTGGATGGAATGGGCGAGGAACCCCTCTCACGGCTCATCTCAGCCATTTTATTCACATGCAATAGGGTTTACACTTGTCACCCATGGAACTGCATGTGTTCCATCAGCATGCATTCCTTCCCATTTGGCAGTCCCTCGTCCTTCCCAAGAACTTAGGATAAAACATCACATTCAACATAATTCACGTGACTTTTTTGGAATAATAATAAAATATTATTCCCAAGGACTTAAGCCCCTAGGCTCAACACTTAGCCCCTCTTCCCACCTTCCAGCCCCTAATTCCTTTCCCACTCTGTGGAAGCTCAGTCCCCCATCACTCATTCATCGTGGTCGGTCTACAGACGATGGTGCTTATATTTTGTTAATGTGCTGCATATATACAGATAAAAAATCGGTCCCTTGGCCTACAACCCTTAGGCTCTATGGCCTAACAATCACATAATCCCACAGGATTATACAAACTTGGCTCACCAGCCTAAAACACATATTTACAATTCATTTCATAAACTAGATTTACAAAGGGCTCGATCTTGGGGACACTACAATTCCCCTCCCCTTATTTCTGCACTGTCCTCGGTGCAACTTTACACTGTCTCTGCAAGCTTTTCAAAATTTTCAAAAAGATGCAGGTACTCTGCCTGCATAACATCTTCATGCTCCCATGTCACATCCTTAGGACTATACCAGGTCCGCTGGACCTTTACAATCTCTATGGCTCGATTATGGAGCTGTTTTCTTTTCCTGTCCAATATGCACACAGGATGCACTTGCAGGACACCTTCTGGTTCCACTTGAATCACATTCCAATCGATAACATGATTAGCATCAGGTATATATCTCTTAAGCAGTGAAACCTGAAATACATTATGTAGAGTCATAAATGAAGGTAATGCAAGCATGTATGCAACTAACCCAATCCTTTCCAGGATCTCAAATGGCCCACAAAATCTTGCTGCCAACTTGGCGCAACTTTCCAGCTTCAGGGAACTCCTATTAGCTTCCACTTTCAGGAAAACATGGTCACCCACTTTGAATTCTCTGTGGGTTCTGTTACTATCAACGTAACTTTTCTGCCTGTCCTGGGTAGCTTTTAGATTCTGTTTAATTCTTATCATTTGGTCTTCCATCTCTTTGAGCAACTCAAGCCCAACTACTTCTCTATCAGCTAGATTATCCCAACTCACTAGAGTATTGCACCTTCGTCCATAAAGTGCTTCAAACGGGCTCATTTTCAATGATGCATGATACCCATTATTGTAGGCAAATTCTACCAAATGCAGGTGGTCTTCCCACCTTGATGGTTTATCCATCACATACATTCTCAGTATGTCTTCTATTACTCTGTTCACCCTCTCTGTCTGTCCATCAGACCCGGGATGATATGTTGTACTAAAGTTCAGACTCGTTCTGAATCCCTTGAATAGTCCTTTCCATAAATTCGAGGTGAATTTCGGGTCCCTATCAGACACAATTGTCTTAGGAATTCCATGCAAGCGTGCCACTTCTTTTAAGAAGATATCAGCAACATCTGTTGCCCTTTGAGTGGTTTTCAGTGGAATAAAATGGACATCTTTTGTAAGTTTGTCCACCACCACCATGATTGAATCATGTTTCGTTCTTGTTCTATGAAATCCTGTGATAAAATCCATTGTCACCACTTCCCATTTCCACTCCGGAATGGGTAAAGGCTGCAACAACCCTGCTAGGTGCCTATGCTCAGCCTTAACTTTTTGGCACTCCATACATCTGGTGATGTATTCAATGATTTCTTTCTTCAAACCCGACCAAAAATAATGGCTTTTGACAACTACTACAGTCTTCTGATATCCAAGATGTCCAGCATAAGCCACGTTATGCATTTCTTTTAGAATTGTCATCTTCAATTCTCGGACATTGGGTACATACACTTTGTTTTTATATAGAAGTAATCCATCAATTCCCAAGGTGTAACTTCCCTGGGTCTATGGTCTCTCGCACTATTGTAGCTTTGATACCAGACCTCTGTAGTGCGAATCAACATTTGCAGCTTCCAAAATTTTGTCTTTAATCTCAGTCCTGTACATGCTAATGGTTGTAGCTTGTAATTCATGCAACTTTCTACTGAGTGCATCAACCACCTTATTTTCTTTCCCTTTGATATGCTTGATATCAAAGTCATATTCACACAGAAACGCTAGCCATCTAGTTTGCCTGGCATTTAAAGTCGGCTAATCAAATAAATACTTCAGACTGTTGTGGTCTATTCTCAATTTGAATCTCCTTCCCATGAGGTAATGTCTCCATTTCCCCAATGCGTGGACGATTGATGCCAGCTCTAAATCGTGAGTGACATAATTCCTTTCATTCTCTTTCATCTTTCGAGACTCATAACAGATTACAAATACCTCTTGGTTGAGAACTCCTCCCAGCCCCTCCTTACACGCATCAGTGCACACCACGAAATCCATATTTGGATCTGCAATCTTCAGGATTGGAGCACTGGTTAACAACTACTTCATTCGCTGGAAAATTCTCTCACACTCTTCAGTCCACTGAAAATTCTTCTCCTTCCTCTGCAAGGAAGTGATAGGGTGAGCTATCTTTGAGAATCCGACTATAAACCTTCTGTAGTATCCTACCAGACCCATAAAAGATCTAACCTCTGCCACATTCCTTGGCGATGGAAATTCTCGGATGGCCTCAACCTTTTCAGGATGTAGAGCGATCCCTTCTTCAGATATAATGTGC
The DNA here is from genome assembly GCA_009831015.1 of Picea engelmannii. NCBI lineage: Eukaryota > Viridiplantae > Streptophyta > Pinopsida > Pinales > Pinaceae > Picea > Picea engelmannii. The sequence continues at coordinate 140,320 of ML788410.1, forward strand.
TCCAATTAATGAATCTGCCTTTGATAAAATGAGCACTTGCTCAGCTTGTCGTATAGCTGGTGTTCTCTCAACACTTGCAACACCATTCTCAGGTGTTGCTCATGCTCTTCCTCTGACTTGGAATACACCAAGATGTTGTCTAGGAAGACTATGACAAACTTGTCCAAATAGTCCCTAAACACACCATTCATTAAGCACATGAAAACAACAGGTGTGTTTGATAGTCCAAACGGCACCACCGTGAACTCACAATGACCGTACCTTGTTCTAAAGGTGGTCTTGCTGATGTCCTCATCATTTATTCTCACTTGGTGATATCCAAATCTTAGATCTATCTTTGAAAATATTTTCGAATCCTTCAACTGATCAAAAAGATCATCGATCCTTGGCAGAGGATACTTGTTCTCGAGAGTTACCTTATTCAACTGTCGGAAATCAATGCACAACCTCAACATCCCATATTTATTCTTCACGAATAGGAATGGGGCACCCCAAGGTGACACACTTGGGTGAATGTACCCCTTCTTCAAAATCTCTTCAAGCTGCAATTGCAACTCTTTCAGTTTTGGCATACTCATTCTATAAGGATCTTTCGAAATTGGAGCTGCTCCTGGTATCAAATTTATAGAAAAATTGTTGTTCCTCTTCAGAGGTAGTCCAGGTACCTCCTGAAATACATCCTTTAAATCTGTGAGTACCTCATGGTCTTCCAGCTTCGAGATTGCATCACTAGATTCTTCTCCCACACATGCTACAAATAACTGACAGCCTTTCCTATAACATTTCTTCAACTGCATGGCTGAAATTTCTATAACAGCCACGGCTCTGGGAATTCCTTGGACTGTTACCTGATTTCCCTCTTCATCCAAGCATGTAAACCTCTTGTTACGGCAGTCCAGAAGGGCATGGTGCTGGTCCAACCAGTCCATCCCAATAAAGCAGTCGTAAGAGCCTAAAGGAAAAATATTCAATTCAGCCTTAGTGCTTACTCCTTTCATGTCCAATGAACAGGACTTAACCAATTCAGTGACCTTCCTTTTGGTTCCTGTAGCTAACTACACTAGCCAAGAATTTTCATGTATGCTTCTTGTTAAACGCAAACTTTCCACCACCCTAGGATCTACATAACTATGGCTAGCCCATGAATCAATTAAAATACTAAGTGGTCGATTGTTAATCATACCTTCCACTTCAATTATGTGTGATTGAAATTCTGCATGCTTGTTGTCCAGGGCTGCGTAGATCCTCCGCATTTTGTTGCCCATGTCCTCCACTGTTTCAGCTTGTTGAACAATATGGACAGCTTTGGCTTTGCCATTTTTATGGGGACAATCCCTGTACTTGTCATTCCCTTGACAGCCCCAACACTGAATGGCCATTTGTCTATGCCTTTGTGCTCCCTCTTCAGTCATTCTCGACTCTCTAAACGATGGTTGTCCTTGAAGATTGTTTCTGAAAAAGGAAGGCTTGTTTCCCTTCTGCCTCTGTTACTTCTTAAACTTCCTCTGATCATTTCAAGCCTTCCGCAAGATAGACCTTTCTCTTTGTTGTTCATACAAGCATTTCGCCCTTCTTATGGTTTCTTCCATGGTCTTAGGATCATCATACTGAATCTTGTCACCCATGGACGGTGGTAGTCCACTCAGATATCTTTGAATCTTGATAGCCTCGTCTTTGATGAATGGAACATACTTCAGTAGTTACAGTAAACTTCGTTCATACTCATCAATAGTCATGCTACCTAGCTTGAGTTCAAAGAACTCCTTCATCTTTCTGTCATAGTATCTTTTAGTCAGGTATTTCTTCTCGAAATACCTCTTAAATTCCTTCCAAGTGACTTCTTTCTCTCTGATGTGTTTCACCTGCACAAATTGATCCCACCACATGGATGCTTTTCCTTTTAGTTGATACATTGCAATTCTTCCTTCTGCATGGGCAGAATAATTCTGCAGTTGGAAATATTTCCTCATGCCAAGAAACCATGTCTCGGAATCTTCCTCCTTCTTATGTTCTCCATCAAACGTTGGAGGCTTGATCTTGTTCATCTCCCCTTTCAATTCAACCTTTCCAAATTTTCGGTGTTTTCTGGTAGGGGATGGGCTTGAACTGCTATGCGTTTCCTTGCCAGAATGCTTCGGGGAGAGACAGTAATGTCTGATACCACTCCTCGATCTTCTTATCCTCTTAGGGGTTATGACACTTCTTGATCTTCTTGTGTCACTTTATTTTTCCAATTTCTTTTCTATTCTTTCCAGGCTCTTCAACATTTTTAGGTTGAATTCACCCTATCGATCCCTGATTTTCATGAGCTTTCGGCTATCAGCTCGGCGAGCCTGGGCATATTTCTACAATTTTTCAATGAGTTTCATCATACTTCCTTCTTTATCTCTCTCTTTTCCATGCCCATTAGAGTTTTTTCCCTTGACTCCCAGGTTGACATCCTTTCCTTCCCGTTCATCTTATGTTTCAGAGGCAATCTGCACCTCTTCCAATTCCATACTCGATGTCAATTTTCGGTTGGTGTCCTGACACCTGTTGAACTCTGCACACACACTGTGCAATCAATCTGAGGTTTGTCAGGCCCTTAACCTTCAGGAAAATTTACAAAATTCATAACCAATGTAAATAAGAGAAAACGTTTGGATTCGAATAAGTTTTCTGAGCTCCGTCAATTATGCAAATTTTGGGACTTCGGGTTTTCGGTACCCGGAGGTTCACTATGCAGTGACTCCTAACCTTTTGTCACTATAATCCCCGAAATCTGAAATTTTGGGTTTCCTTGTTCTCTGGGCCCACAACACAGTTGTTTCCCTTTAAACCTGTTATGGTTCTTCACACTCTGATGGCTTCGGGACTTCGGAACTTCGGGTTTCAGGACTTCGGGTTTTTGGTACCCGGAAGTTCAATTATGCAAGGACTTCTAACTCCTTGTCATTACAATCCCCGAAATCTGAAATTTTGGTTCACTTTACTCTTCGGGCCCACAAAACGGTTGTTTCCCTTAACCATAGTGGCACGTGGTATGTTTCAGAGGGTCCACGTCACCATCGGTGACGTCATCAGGTCCCACCACTCTCGCCTGTCTTTTCAAAAGGAAAAATCTAATGGTTAGGCTTTTCTCAGATTTACGGCACAGATCTTTTCGGCATTTTGGGGTTTCGGGCATTGGGAGACTGTGTATCCCATATCTCGAACTTCCATCTGCCGAAATCCTGAAATTACGGTTTACTCCTCCGCTAAATCGGATGATCAACTCCCTTCCTATGATCTACAGTGTAGATCATTTTCATATTTCGGGTATCGTGATTCCCACGCTCCTGTGCAATTCAAAAAGGGATTTTAATCCCTGCGCACATTTTCCAGATTTGATAGTCATGAGGGTTCACCTTCCCTCCCGAACAGATCCTAAGGCTCCAACACTGTTGGTTTGGAGTCCTCTCTCCCTGTGGCCATAGACCACACCGGTTGCGGTTTCGCACACCGTTATACCTCCTGAGATTACCAGGGTCTAAACTTCGTCCTCTATACACAATTTCTCCTCACACCCTCAGTCCAAAGACCACTCAACTGGCCCATCTAGGCTCAGTGTCGAAACCTTGGCTCTGATACCAATTTGTAGCACACCTTTTTTTTTTCTGTTGCCAAGGATTAATCACTCTTAAACAAAACTATAACACCACTTTGTACATAGATCATACCAACATTATAGTAATAACATGCATTTAATCAAGAATGCAATTAAACTCAGAGTAAACATAAGATTTACTACTATAATCAACAATCAATAGCATTAACATTAAATTGATATACACACTGAAATACATGAATAAACATCATCTGATACTTATCTTTGAAACAGTGGTAGATTCCACCAACCACGTGCAGGCCTTCCACGAACCTCCCTACCTTAGACTGCACTGCTCATCGGATCAGCAGTAGGTCACCCCCGAGCTGGGACTAAGCTCCACCCTAAGGCAAGGAATCCTTGGCTAGGCTGAGGTTATAGGGAAAATAGCACAGAAAACCATAAGGATTCTTCCCAAGATGCCATCTTACGCCCACTACTACCAGACTCTCATTCCCCACATGCATGTTCTGCCTGAGAGTATACACCTTCACAAGCATAGTCCATCGGTGCTAACCTCCCTCTCTGGGTCTCAGCAATAGGCCGGATTAGGAAGTCTCAGAGCCCGAAGCTCGTGCTGGACACTGTTTGGAAGAAACTACTTCTCAGCAAACTTTCTCACCTGGAGAGAATTTCTCACAGGCCTGACAACCTACCTCGTCCAACAACAGTCACCTCCCTCACCTAGAGAGAGGTCATACACGGGCTCAATCACAACTTGCACTAGCTAGCAATCCACGCGCAATCTATCTCTACGTGGCCACAATATCCAACCGGGAAAACAAACACGAGCTTCCCAAACAGGCTTAGCAATGGCACAAGGTCTCACAATGTTGGTTCTCGGGGACGTGTGAGAAACAATCCATGCAGGGAATGACACAGGTTCCATGACTCAGAATGGAGAGGGTGAACCCGGCCTTTCAGAAGCAAACAAAGGCCTCTCGGCTTTCAGAACAGAGGATATACATGGTTTTTCAGAGCCAAACACATGCTTTTTGGCTCACAAGGAAGCACGAGGGTTCTCTGTAGAGCTCGGGTCGGTCGTACTGCTGAGATCTCCATACACGCTCAGCCTGTCAGATGGAATGGGCGAGGAACCCCTCTCACGGCTCATCTCGGTCGTTTTAATCACATGCAACAGGGTTAACACTTGTCACCCATAGAACTGCATGCATTCCATCAGCATGCATTCCTTCCCATTGGCAGTCCCTCATCCTTCCCCAAGAAGTTAGGATAAAACATCACATTCAACATAATTCACGTGCCTTTTTTGGAATAATAATAAAATATTATTCCCAATAACTTAATCCCCTAGGCTCAACACTTAGCCCCTCTTCCCACCTTCCAGCCCCTAATTCCTTGCCCACTCTGTGGAGCCTTAGTCCCCCATCACTCATTCATCATGGTCGGTCTGCACGCAGCGGTGCTTATATTTTATTAATGTGTTTCATACATACAGATACAAAATCAGGCCCTTGGCCTACAACCCTTAGGATACAACCCTTAGGCTCTCTGGCCTAACAATCACATAAGCCCACAGGCGTATAAAAACTTGGCTCACCAGCCTACAACACATATTTATAATTCATTTCATAAACCAGATTTACAAAGGGCTCGGTCTTGGGGACACTACAAAAAGGAACTCCACTATCCATGATAATTTACACTCATTATAAACTCCTAAGGCCAACTATTAGTCAAATATCACACCAAAAATCAAACGGCCAATATGCAAAAAAAACAAGGTAAAGTGCTTGAAAGGGGCCTCCCTCCCTAAAGAAGGTATGTCTCACCCAAGAGGGGACTAATACTTCCTGCTAAAGATCGGAGGTAACATAATCAATTATAAGGCCCCTTGTGGACTTAACAAGAAGTTGGTCAGATTCCCCTGGAGAGGTAATCCTCTATAAAGGATTTTTATTGTCCGACCCTTATCTCACCCAGGGTACCTGTAGAATAACCCCTGTAAGTAACCTATGTGGCACCTAATTCAAGAAACTAGGAAGCCCATGTATAACCGATGCAGAGGAGAGCAGTCGTAAGTCAGTTCCACTGTATGGATAGGGTAGCAAAGCCTAAAATCTTGAAAGTATCGCCTCTCACGGAGGTAAGGGAACTAGCAAGATCCCCAGATACGAATAGGTCCCCGGAAATATCTTTGACACTATGAAGGTATCGGGGGATATCCCTTCAACCAACCTCGCACGACCTCATGATTAACTCCGGTGTAAGTGGAGCCTCCTGATATTATCGATTATACAATGTATTTCTCCACTCCCTTAGTTAGATACATATGTTGATTTAATAGCCTTGGAGAAGTTTACTCACAAAATCCTATTCTAAGGCACTAAGTCCTAAGCTAGTTTGTGCACCCTAGAAAATAAAATCGTTACCAATCAATTTTAAATTAAAGCGTTAATTTTAATGGTCGTGTTTACTCAAAAAGGTATGGTAGTGAAACTCGTGATGTTATGACTCAACAAATAAAGTAAATATGAATACAATGCAAAGTCCTAACTTCAATTTTCAATGAACGATATGCTTCTTAAAACAATGCAATTTTCAATTTCAACTCTGCAATTCTGAAATAAAAATGCAATCTTTCTTTACATGTACTAAGCTAAATGACAAAGACTCAAAAGATCAAAATTCCAATCAATGTAAAATTCTTAATATTTTTGTATTTCCAATATAAGAAAAATGAAAATGATTGGACTGAACAACAACTTGATATATAAAGACTCTATTGTGTATAGAAAGAGATGACTCAAGTAGGATACCAAGGAGAAAAACAACCATCCCAATGTACAAGGACAATCAAAATCAAAATATGATCAGAAAGACTCCACCCAAAAATTCAACCAAAGACAGGTTTCCTGTCATCCCACAGACACTTAACAGTCACAATAGAGACCCAAGAAGACTCAAAAATCATCGAAACCTACCCAACAATCACCAAACCCAACAAACAAGTAAAAGAGGTAGACATACGCGACTGTTCAAGGAAACAATGCGTATGTACGCAGCTTGCAGAAGGACAACACGTGTATATACGCGACTATCAAGCAATAACCCGCGTATATGTTTCAAAAACATAGATAGGAAAAGGAGAAGGTTGAAAGACTCAAACCCAAAGTGAATAGAGGTTTTCAATCAATGATATGACAAGAAACACAATAGGAACAAGATAAATATAAGGGGGAAAACACTCCAAACCCTAAGAAAGAAGATTCAATCCCCAGTATGGTCGCTAATTTTGTTACGAGGAAAATCTCTCTATGGCTAGGGTAAACCACAACAGACGGAAATGACTGTAGAAATCAACTAGATTCTCATGTATGCTATATAAACAAATATGCTAGCAAGACAAGATAAAAGGCATGCCTCGTCCAGATGTTCGATGAAGTCCACTGTTGAGCACTTGACCCAAAGCAATATACCTACAACTAGTCCTCAACAACCAAGCAAAGAAAGCATATCGTGATAATATATGATGTTAGCACATTCAATATCATAGTCCATTAATATACATAACAAATATGCCCATGGAATAATAATTCAAATATTTGCAAGATATCAATTGGATGGGAAAAGAGTATTTCTATTAATATATGATCAACATAAGTGAAAAAGTTACAGACTTCCATGTCAGCATGGTTCAGAACTGAGAAACTAAGTTCCTTCCATCTGGGCCTCCACCACTTAAATCCTCCAAAAAAGGCAAGCTCATAGAAGAGAGACAATGAAGTTCTCAATCAATAAGGGAAGAGATTGGGGGATGAACACTGTGTTCAGACTTAAATGACAAAGGGATGCAGATTCAATATGAAGTGAATAATTTCTCCAGAGTAACTTTGCTCTCAAAGTTGAATTATTTCTCCTCTTTTCAATAGCTCTGAATTGGCCCATTTATAGCCTTCAAATGGAACTAAAGGGCTGATTCAAAACGTTTCCAGCATATGGAAGGCCAATGATCATAAATCTCCTATCGTGACATGGAACTTGACACCATTTTTAGTTTTTGGGCAAAAATATCGATGTATGCGGGTTGTAGTGGTGCAGCCTGTGTATACGCATGTTGTATAGTAGGCAAGGTGCATACATGTGGAAAAAATGTATTTTTAGCTCTGGGATTTGCAAAAGGGGATGAAAAATTCTGCATAGGGAAATGGAAAAAGACCTTCTGTGCAAGATTGCATAGGGTCAGGCAAATATTGCTATAACATTCATCCTGTGTCATATATTATCCTTTAATAACCATCAACCCAATCAGAAATTCAATGCCTTTGGAGTATGTTATTGATTGCATGAGGATTTGCTTTCTCTTTAAGCATCGTGCCAATGAATAATCAGTGCCCCATTCGTTATTTATTGGGGAAACCATTGCATATACATTCCATATAAAAAATGGAGTGCCAAAATGTGAGTACACTAAATAACCAAAGCATAAACCATTAATGCTAGTTAATCAAAATTTAATAGAAGGAATCAATTAACCTGGTAGTACGAGATCTGAGACATGATCATAATCTATTGAAATATTTGATTGGTCCTCCTCCAACTGCGATGATTCCATATTTATGCATTGACCAATGGGGAGTGATAGATGATCCCATCTATCAACCCAGTTTGTCGATTCACAATCATCCAATTCATTACTACTACATGGACCATATAAGTGTGATAGTTTTCTCATCCATATTTCAACTATTTCATTGTCTGATGTTCTAACTTAATGGAATCCAGAGGTTCCCTAGATTGTTTTACATCCATACCACTATGATCGATCTACATCAACTACCTCCAAAAAATATCTATGTACATGTCCTTTCCTATGTGATTGGTCTTCATGGATTCATTTTCCCTCTCCCATTACTAAAGAACACCAATCAACAATGGATTTTGCATCTCGAATGAGGGAAGTAGTTATGAACTTGATTTCTTTTCCATGTAAGGCTCTTTTTATGCATGCACCTACTCCATCATTCTCCCCTTTCCCATGCCCAGACTGAAAATAGTTCCAAGTGTGTGGTACCTTTATTTTTTGGGGAAACATACACAACCATTGAAATATACGATCAATTTTTAACTGACCTATGCGACCATTGACCAAATCCAATGTTGATCCACCTATATGTTCTTCTCCTTAAGGTGGTTGTATAACAACTGAAAACAATGGTGTACATAGGCTAAGTTGTGGCACCGATCATCACTTATGTATAAGTCATACTCTTTCAATACAACTTTGCTTTTTTCATTACTATTTGGTCCATGCATCTATGTGATATGAACCATTATCTTGACCTTCTTTGAGTGATAATATTGTATTCGAATCATATTTTGTGGTTAAAGGGTGTAGTTCTCAGCGAAATCAACCACTGATAGCATAGTGCCAAAAATAAATGTATCTCTACATATTATAAAATGTTCATCCTGTCATCGAGCCACATGGACATGTTGAATATAATGTCATGTCTTTTCGACAAAGTCCTTCATGAAGTCACAAACTCTTACTTGGAAAGTAACTAATTGTATCTTTTTTCTTTTGTGTCCTCCATCAATATCATATGTCACATATTTAAAGATATACAAGGTAACCTCCTTCCTCCCCAATTCATACTCATCCCTTACATGGATGCACTTGCTTAGTAATTTCATTCCACCACACCTGGGTCATGTCCCATCTAAGAATGCTTTTTGATAAAATCTAAAACCATCTGGCCTTGTACACAGGATCTTGTGAACAAATTATCTATATGATGACGGTGAAAATATAACTAAGAATTATTGAAAAAGGGTGTCATGCAAAACACGAAATATATATATATATATATATATATATATATATATATATATATATATATATATATATATAT
>ML788410.1:154392-168173 GCA_009831015.1 Picea engelmannii
ATAGAGGGAGGAGTGGGGTAGAGAGAGAATGTGTGAGTGTGAGAGGGGGGGAAGAGGAAGAAAGAGAGGGGGGTTGGAAAAGGATACGGTGGAGAGAGAGTGAGACTAATTTTGAGAGGAATGAGGGAGATATAGGAAAGGGGGGTAGAAAGATATGAAGAGAGAAATGGGGGGATACAAATTGTGTGTGCGAGAGTGTGGGAGGAAGAGAGAGGTAGAAAAAGATTGGAGGTAGAGAGAGGTAGACAAAGCAGGGAGGTAGAGAGTGAGTGTGTTAATGTGTGGGATGGGGAGAAAGGAAGACATAAAGGGGGGATATAAAGTGTGTGTGTGAAAGTGTGGGAGGGAGAGAGGGGAAGACAGAGAGGGGGGATATAAAGTGTGTGTGAGAGAGTGTGGGTGGGAGAGAGAGGAAGAAAAAGAGGGAAGGTAGAGAGTGAGTGTTTTAGAGTGTGGGAGGGAGAGAGAGGAAGATAAAGAGGGAAGGTAGAGAGTGAGTGTTTTATAGTATGGGAGGGAGAGAGAGGAATACATATAGGTGGGTAGAAAATGTGTGTGGTAGGGAGAGAAAGAAAGGTATACAAGGGCAGTAGAGAGATTGTTTGAGATTGTGATAGGAAAAGAGAGGAAATTAGAGAGGGGGGTAGAGAGAGAGGTAAATGTAGGAGAGACAGTGGAACGGGGGGAAAGAGAGAGAGAGTGTGTGAGAGTGTGAGAGGGAGGGGGGGGTTGAGAGAGAGTGAGACTGATTGTGAGAGTAAAGGGGGAGATAGAGGGAAGGGAGGGTAGAGAGATATAAAGAGATAAATTGGGGGATAATAGAGGGGAGGGAGGGAGGATGATATATTGAGAGTGAGACTAACAATAGTGAGAGAGAGAGAGAAATAGGTGGTAGATGTAGAAAAAAAAGAGAAGAAATAAAATGTGTGAGTGTGAGAGAGGGGGAGAAAATGAAATAAATGAGGGTTGGACAAGGATGGGGTGATGCAAGAGAATTTCTCCACGCCATCCATGTGCCAGTCGGCCAGCCCACTCAATGCACACATTCAATGAGGAAGAGAGGCGCAGCCATGTCATATTCAAATTTTGAATTTGAATCAAGCACATTTAATGTTTGTAAGGATGTTAGAGCCAAAAAGACACGCCTTTGTGCAGGAATGGATGTAGATATCCTTAATGGTTGTAAGGCTGAGATCTAGATCCGATCTGGACTAGACAACCCATTCAATGTAGAGTTTAATGTAATTGAATAGGGTAGGTAGCTTTGGAGGGAAGAGCTCGAAGAGCCCCCTCATGTAAAAGATCTGTGGATCTTGTTTAAAAAGGGAGAGATAGCAAGAGTGAGAGGAAAGAGATAGAGAAGGAGCCGAGATTCTGTAAAAAAAGTCTAAGCTCAAAAACACCTTGTAAAGGAGGCATTTTACATTAATACAAACAACAGTTTTTCATGCATGTCATTCGGTGTTGTGTGAATGTTTTTATATGTTTTTTATATGCTGTGAATGTGTGTTAGTGTGCATTTGCAGGGATAGACAGGTTCTTCTATCTGAGGAGTTGTTTGATTTCAGGTTTGGGGATCTTTGAGGCTTCATGCTAAGAGGGTATGACGGAACACTGTGGGTTTTGATAGCCAGTTCATAAGATCACTTCCAGTTCCTTGGAATTTGGACAAAGACATGCTAGGAGGGCACCAACTGAAATCATTAACTCAAAGAAGAGACCTCAAGGTTGTTGAACACCTTAGAGGAAAGACTGTGTGGGATAAAACACAGTGAGAAGACAGAAGCTCTGAGGAGTTCTGAAAATCTCTGCCAAGAAGGCATTGAGAAGGTGCATAGAGTGCACAGGAGAAGACATAACTGTTGAATGTTCTATGAGGAGAAAACTCTGCCAGGAGGGAATTGAGTTAGTGTGCAGTTAGAGCATAGGAAAGAACTCTTTTGAGTTCTGAAATAGAGAAGAATCCAAGAGAAGGATCTTCACAGGGTTGTTGAACACCCTGAAGACTTAGCAAGGAGTTGCTTGAGCAAAGAAGTGCCAGGAGGGCATCAAATTCTCCATCTGAAGGAGAAGGAAAATGATTAATTCCTTAGAGGCCGAAGCTACAGGAAAGCTCCGAAGATATAGAACCTTTGTGCATACAAAGACTCTGCAAGGAGTGTAGAAGTCAAAGAATCCCTTGAGGATTTGAAGGGAGAAGCTCAGGAGGAAAAGTGCCTTTGTGCACAGGCCATAGCTAGAAAGATCGCAGAGGCAAGGGAACAGTTTAGCATCCCAAGAACTCAGGAGGAACAACGTCGTTAAGAATGTGGGGGCGAGACTCAAAGTGTAGAGTAGGCAGAGGAGAAAAGTCCCGAAATAGCGAATGCATCGAGATTTCATACTTCGGGATTTCGGAGGTCCTGATGGCGAAAGGTCGAGACACTTCATAGCGATAGTCCCGAAATAAGTAAAGATATTTGAGTCGTCCGTTTAGAGGAGGACACGTGTCGCGAGATCACCCATTTCAGGGATTCATACATCGAGAAAACACAGAGGGGAGTCTTGCGACTTCGTCAATGGCGAAGTCCCGAAACGATCTGAGCCATCCATCTGTGGGAGGACACGTGGAGGAGATCGGGGAGTCCACTGGGATTTTAGACACCAGGGATTCGAGAAGATAGAGGAATTGTGCCACGAGGATCGTGGAGTCCCAAAATCCGAAAGAGGATCGGAAGCGTCCAGGGAGAGGACACGTGGAAGAAGACGGTTACTTCGGTACTTCAGGTATCGAGGGTACTAGAGTTCAGTGGAGAATTGTTGTGCAGGGAACCACGAAGTCCCAAAGGCATTCATAGGAGCAGTCTTGCTGGGAGTATTTCGACATACCGGATGTCGGGATATCGGGAGTCCTGAAGACGAGAGATCCAGACTCTTAGGGAGGAAACTCTGAAATGATCAGGGCCATTGATTTGAGGAGCGGATCATAGCCGTTGACCTTGGCCAGGAGTAAAAAGGTCGTATCACCACTTCGACATTTCGGATACCGGAAGAGAGGGAGAGCAGGGGTAGAGGAGACATTGGAACGGGAGAACCCGAAACGCGAAGTCCGAAAGGATTTGTGGAGGTGTCATTTCGGCGTATCAAAGTTCGGAACTTCGGGAGTTCCGAGGACAAGGGGTCAATGCATTTTGGGGACTGAAACTTTGAAATCCCGAAAGGAGAAGAACTGGGGAGCAGCATTTCGGGATATCGAGATTCGGTATTTCGGGGATCCTATGGAGTAGAGGATCGAGCATTTCGGCAACAGAAAGACCGAAATCACGAAGGAAGAACCGGAAGCCGAGACAGAGGTATTTCGACATTTCGAGAATCGATTTTTCGGGAGTGCAGAGGATAAGAGATCGGGTGCTACGCGTCATAAACCCTGAATTAGGACTGTATTCATATGAGGAGCGGTCACATGGACCAGGGTTATAGCCCAAGGGGCTAGCTGATGTTAAAACCGTTTCGGCAATTCGACATTTCGGGGATCGGAAGGACAAAGGGTCAAGGACTCTTGACATGGGGAAACAAAAAGTCCCGAAGCCCGAAGTTTCATTTTCGGAAAAAGTCCAGGGTCATGTACAGAGGTCGTGGATCGAAGAAGGACCTGTGGATCGATTTGATTTAGATTCCAATAGGGAATCAAAAGAGTCGCTTTGGTTCGGGAAGGTTTTTGAACGATCCTATGAGCGGATCTCAGCCTGAGGGTTTAGGGGTTTGCGTCATGGGGTGGAGAGAGAATGAGACTGATAGTGAGCGGAAGGGGGGATATAGAGGAAATGGGCGATAGAGATATAAAGAGAGAAATGGGGGATAGAAAGTGTGTGTGCGAGAGTGTGGGAGGAAGAGAGAGGTAGTCAAAGAGGGGAGGTAGAGAGAGGTAGATAAAGGAGGAAGGTAGAGAGTGAGTGTGTTAAAGTGTTGGAGGGAGAGAGAGGAAGACATAGATGGGGGATATAAAGTGTGTGTGTGAGAGTGTGGGAGGGAGAGAGAGGAAGACATAGAGGGGGAATCGAAACTTTGTGTGCGAGAGTGTGTGAGGGAGAGAGAGAGAGGAAGACAAAGAGGGGAGGTACAGAGTGAGTTTGTTAGAGTGTGGGAGGGAGAGAGAGGAAGAAATATAAGAGAAGTAGATATTTTGTGTGGTAGGGAGAGAGAGCAAGGCATAGAAGGGAAGTAGAGATACCGTGTGAGAGTGTGAGAGGGAGAGAGAGGAAAATAGAGCCGAGGGTAGTGAGAGATGTAAATTTAGGAGAGAGGGGTAGATGTAGGAGAGATAAAGGGGAGATAGTGGGACATGGGGGGAGAGAGAGGCATGGAGGGGAGAGAGAGTGCGTGATAGTGTGAGAGGGGGAAAGAGTAAGAAAAAGAAGAGTGGTACAGACAGAGAGAGAGGGAGGAGAGGGAGAAAGAGAGGGGGGGTAGAGAGAGGGATAGTGAGAGGTAGGGAGGCATAGAAGGAGACATAGAAGGGGCATAGAGAGAGAATGAGAGGAAGGGGGGGATACAAARGGAGATAGAGAGGARTAATAGAGAGAGAAAGTGMRGTAGAGAAAGTGATACTGAGACTAACAATGAGGAGAGAGATAAAGGGTGGAAGAGAGAGGGGAGTGAGGGACAAAGGGGCGGAGGGAGAGAGAGAGAGAGAGAGAGTGGAAGAAGGGGGGGGATAGAGAGGGAGTGGGTGTGAGAGTGTGAGGAATGTCAAGGTAAGGTCTAGCTCTAGGTCTTTCGATGTCTTTTGATGTCTAAGTCTTTCCATGTCTAGGTCTTACCATGTATAGGAGTGAAAGGGAGAGTGAGAGAGACGGACAAGGGGGTAGAGAGGGAGAGTGAGAGTATGATAGCGAGGGGGTGGGGTAGATGTAAGAGAGGGAGTACAAATATAGAAAAAGAAATGATTTCTAGGAGCACATGCACGTTCCAAGAGCATGTGAGCGCTTCTAGAAAGTGTGCACACTCCTAGAATGCTTGGGCGCTCCTAGAACACATGCATTGTCTTTTGAATTCAATTTTTTTGGGTTGGATTGACAAGGTGTATACTGACTTGGTTGGTTCGAATTTAGGTTCGGGATGAATTCATTTTTTTTTAGCGGGATTGACAAGATGCATGCTGACTTGGTTGGTTTAGATTTAGGTTTGGAATGACATGCTGACTTGGTTGGTTCAGTCTGCAAATTGATAAAAACCTCCATTTTTGTGAACACCCCTCTATATGTTTGTGCTTGAAGTTAGTTTTTCTCAGCTTAACCATTTCTCAAATGATTTATATGAGGCACTACAGGAGACCTATATTTATGATCTGAAGAAAAAAAAAATTTGTTTTGATCAGGTAAAGACCCTCCAAGAAAAAAGGGTTGCAAGGTTTTGAAATGAAATTTCATCTCAACATGTGCATGAACAAAAACATATACTTTATATTTTGTTGAAAAAGTCAAATTTGACCTAGTTATTCACAATGTCTATGAAAACAAAAATTATATTCAGAAAACTAATTCAATTTCCTACATTTCATCTTCTTAAACCATATTCAAATTCATTGTAAAAGTACCTCAAGAATAATTCCTCCAATTACAAGTTTACATTGCCACTAATACGTTATGAAACTTGCATTCACCCATTAATTTTTTAATATTTTCTCCCATTTAATGTTCCATGGAATATTGTTTCATATTTTTATGTAGTGTGATTATATTAACAAAAAATTTGAGTAATATTAGGTGTTAGCATTTTTGTTCATCACTTTAACATCGTCCACGAGAAAATTCCGGGAGTTAAAAATAAAGATTAAACGACCCAAAATGACAAAAATTGCCTTGAAAGTTAAAGTACAATGCTATGATTTTACTGTTTATATGTAATGAAACGACTTTACAATATTGTTTGCTCATCACTTGCACCTCTATGTTTTATGCCCTAGCAATTGAATAGTGAGTCAACATTGATATACCTTAACAAGTCTAAGTCTATTATGAAATCGAAATTCTTAAGAAGTCTATTATATAAGAAATTAGGTCTCTTGTATAAGCTGGTTTTTTTTTTCCCGGATCACTTGATTTGCTTACAAGGAGTTGATTGTGCTAACAAAGGACAGAAAACTAAAATAAAATAATAGACAGAAGTTCTGATTCAGTCCGTCGTCTTAGTAGCTCACGGTTTCACGTGCTTCAGTCTATCATCGGTCATCTTAATAGTTTTTGTTCTTGTCCAGATTTATTAATTTGATTTTGCTGGGGTGTTGGTATTGGTGCTATACATTTCAATGGTGTGTTGTTGACACCCGGGGAGATTGTAATTTTTAATTTTAATTTAATTTTTTTTAAGGTGAATACATTTCAATGATGTGTTGTTTACACCTCCAAAGGTATATTGATGTTAAATTCCACACAACTACTGAACTATCCAAAAAGTGTAATTAAATTCTTTAAAAGGTATAACATATAAATGCACGTTATGGATACAAAAGTACAACGTGAACTGCGCTTTTCTCTCCACACACATATAGATTTCCCGATATTCCGCCAATTTGTAACAGAATATTCCAAACCTTTTGGTACTAAACATGCCACATATCACAGGGAAGCCAATTCTTGCAATTTAGTCACCTCCCATTTGTGAATATCGCTATCGCATTGCTCGGTCCTGTCCGAAATCTAGACAGAGTTCGAGGCGGCGCACTGATGGGTTGATACCTTCAATCGAAGAAAAAAACTGTAATATCCAAATGGAAGAAAAACTATCCTAAAATAAATGGTAAAATATTTTCAATTTTTTCCACCCACCTGCTTCATATCTCCATCAATCTAAAACGAGCGGATCTTTCGAGATACTATTTTTTTTTCCAGTCGAAGAAAAATATCCTCAAATAAAAGGTGAAATATTCACTTCAAATGAATTAGGTGGAGCATAACTATAGCAAATCCTGTAACAAATCTGATTCTCTCATAAGTTCAATGAATGAGCTTACATTCGCCTGAAGATATGCTTCACCAAATTTATGTGAAGTGAATATTTTCTTCTTTTATTCGAAAACATGTTTTTTCTAATGAAAAAACATTATTATCTCGAAAGATCCGCTCGTTTTAGATTGATGCAGATAGGAAATTATTGAAAGAAAGATCAAAACATTATTATCTCGAAAGATACGGTCATGCCATATTTGTACTATTAACTCATATGTGCGTAATTACTTATCATTCTCGTATGGTAAATCTGATTCTGTCGAACAAGTCTAATTAATTATATGGAAAAGATAATATACGGAAACTATCCGAAATGACCGGCTACTTAAGATACACCTAATATATTTGAAGTGAATACTTTACCTTTTATTTGAAAATATGTTTTCTTCGACAGAATTACGTAATCTATCAACCTATCAGTGCCATGCCTCGTATTTTGTCGACTTCGGACGGGACTGAGCAACGCGTTGACAAATCGGGGATGGAGGGTGACCGAATTGGAAACMTTGGCTTCCCTGTCATATCTGGCATGTTTAGTACCGAAAGGTTTGKAACCTTCTGCCACWAATTGGTGGAATACTGGTAAATCTCGAAAAAAAATTATTATCTCGAAAGAAAATTTGAAAGAATACAAATTGCATGCGCTGGAATTTTTGATAAAATTATGAAGATACGACGCATTTGTCATATTCAAATATATATTGATGGAGAGCAGGTTGGAAGTAATACATTAAAAAATGTCTCGCAACGTCATGTCAAGTAGTTGGGTGGTAAATCTTTTGTAGTGCAAACATTTTATTAAAAAATATATATATTTAAGGATTTAATCTCTTTTCATCTATGATAAATTGGAGATTAAGATGGATTTATGTATGTCCCACACATATATATATACCACATGTCAATTTTATGATTAGCTAAATTAGGAATTGCATAGATTCCTAGTTCACCATAAGAATTTTTTTACTTTGAATTGGTTGGGAGGAATGATTGTTATCCTAATCCTCCTCACCCAAGCTCAATTCTAGCAAGTGACATGTTGAACTCTTAACTAGCTGCCTTACATATCATAAAAAATTGTTCCTTGACTTAAAAGGACTAGCATCTGAAAATTGTCAATCACAAAATCTTGAGTTAGAAACAAATCTTGAATATGTTCAATGTAGTAATTTTATAGCAATGATGTATGAAAAAAATCATTTGTGTGCCCATACTTAAATATGGATATGGTCCAACTACGAGGTTCCAGATGCCTATTTTGAAAGGCTATCATTGACCTTGATCATGTCCCTATATATATGGGACAAACAAATGTGTGAGAAGGTTTTCATTTGTTGTTGGATATCATCAAAACTTGGTTGTAAAAAGCAATTTTTGAGTCACCCTTCTGTTTGTAATCATTGAATAACCAATAGAGAATATCAAAAAATTTCACCATCAAAATACACCCAGAGAATGTCACGACTTCTTCTTAAGGTAAACAAAAAAAAGAAGTAAAACAACAAAACAACAAAGACAAAAATAAGAAGAAACAACAACTATAAATAAAACACTAATTTTGTGTTTTTGGGTGACATTTGAGTATTTTGATTGTAGATAATAAGAAGTTTTTTTAGGTGGAGAATGAATGTTCCATTTTCTTTCTATGTGTTTGATGTGTTAAGTGTTAGAGAAATTGTTTTATTGTGTTTGAAAGCTATTTTCTTTGTAATAATGCAGAGAGGGCTTATATGCTTATGGAGCCATTAAAATTTGGGTTGTGTTAGGGATCATTTGCTTAAGTAGGCATTAAAATTTGGGTTGTGTTAGTTTGAATGGAAAGATCTATTGAACCTTGAAAATAAAAGAAGAGTTAAACTAGCCTTGGTGGTCAGAGCACTTAGACTTTGCATGTCTAATTTTATTAGAAAAAAATATTGGAAATGATGGTGTCCTATTTTCTAGTCCATTTTTGATATCTTAGTTATGGTAAATAGTCATTTTTGGTATCATAAATTTGATTAGTTATGGTGACATTGCATGGTTGTGTGCTCTGTTTTCATCGATTCTAATAAATATTATATTTATTTGGTTGAATTATGATAATAAATTCCAAATAATTAATAAATATTTTAATTGTACTAATCACGACTTTAATTTCTATAACTTTCATAGATTAAGAAATTTAATATATTATAATTTATTTATCTGAACATTTTATGTGTCATAATCTAATTATTTTAACATGATTGAGACTAGCTTTGGTTATATCTTTTCCAATTCAAATGTTTCATTGGATATTATTTCATTTTTAATGTGGTGTGATGATACAAACAAGATATTTAGTCCCTCTCTCGCTAGCTTTCGCCTGGCCGTAAATCATTGTTGACAGCTTATTAATTTATGCATTTTGGAGTGAAACAAATTTATTATTTTTATTATTTTGTAAACAACAAATATTTTTTATATTTTTCAATTTGATAATTGGAATTTAGTTAATTAAATTAACCCGCGTTGAAATTTTTATCACTATTTGTTAGACATCACAAATCATTTAAAATTTCAAAATTTAAAAAATATCCACGTAAATTGTGTAGTCGATGGTGATACATTTTATGATTTGGTCAGGGTCGTAATGAAAGTTAATTAAAGTAAGCCTAGCGTGTTGAAATTTTTATCACTATTTGTTAGACATCACAAATCATTTAAAATTTCAAAATTAAAAAAATATCCATAGAAACTTATAAACTATGAACTTACACCTTAGAAACTTATACCTCATCGTGGCCTTACATCTGCATGCACAATGATCAAATGTTCATGTAATATAATGTAATATGAACTACACCAATGTTAAGGATGCCCCTCCTCCAATCCAGGAATGAATTTCCTTCAAGGCAAAGTACATTTACAATTTCGGGGGAGTTAATTGATTTTTACATGGGTTTATTACCAAAGCTCTAGTTAAAGGGTTTACCGACCTAACTAAATATCCAACGTTCTTAACAACAATTTAATAAGCTAAACCCTGAAAATATATTATCAATCAATTATATATCACACACAAGATTTTTTCATAGCTGAATATAAAGAGACTAATTTGCTCTGTTGTATTTGATGGTATGATGAGAAAAATCCAACGAATTATACCATCGTGGGCCAACTTCCAGTAGTTCATGAATGTGCCCGCAGATGAAGGTGTCATCACAAGGTTTCATCAGATTTGGGGTGCAGATCGAAGGAGTAGGCGTTCTTCTTTCTATCTATACCAATGTCTTTTGACACGCCCGACCTCTGAATATTTTCAGAATCCTGAAGCTCACTCAAACTCAACGGTATTCACAGTAGCTCATCTCAAAACAAAACAAAAAATGTCTAATATATGTATTTTCAAGATATTTCTACTACAATAATGATACATGTATATGATTTTAATGTATATTTTCCTGTAATAATGTTGCATAACACAAAAACAATGCAAGTTCATGGATTAATCTTACTTCCACACCAAAGACATTACTTGTATCGATTCTTTGGAATATTTCAAGGGCGAATATTAACAAAAAAAAATAAAATATAGGAATTTGGATTATTAACATTACTATTGAAGTGAATTAGCCAACAACTTACATGGTTGAATCATTACTGGAAGCATGGACTCGGGCTTAGCCTGTGCAATTGTTGGATTGATTCTTACACTTGATGACCTAACATTCGAAGAGGTTTTTGGAGAGGAAAATTTGTGTACCTTACCAAGTCCAAAGAGTCAATTTTCTAGCATTAGTTAATGTCGAGTGGGCCTCTCTCTCGGAATACACATCTTCTCGACCGACTACTTGTTCTGGAACTACCGTCGGGTCTTGATCATAAGGGACTGACTCATAAGCATCATAAGTTGGGTTTTAATATGGAAAGGAATAATATGGCTCTCGAGCAATAGCTAAACATGGAAGGGGTGCTAAGGGTGGTGGTGGATATAGAGGTTTTTCTCATCCTACATCTTGAATTGCTCATGCACTTTTAACTAGACCACGAAATGCTACTACTAGGTATGGAATTACTCCACCTAGTGAATTGCTCATGCATTTTTAACTAGACCACAAAATGCTACTACTAGGTATGGAATTACTCCACCTAGGTATGCTTATATGTATGCTTTGGTGTTTCTAGCTATGGATCTCGATCATGAAGCTAGCTATGAATTAGGATCACGATCATCAGAAGGAACAAATGCGTCACCGTTACGATCATCAAGACCTTACGAAACAAGCATTGTTCAATTTCTGTATCAATTTTCCATTTATTCAGCCATGGCTACAAATGGAGCTTATTGTCAATTAAAATCTCGATTCAAATCAAAATTCACATAGTTTTTAGAAATTCATATGTTGGTGACTGAACTTTGCAAGATCTAAACCGAACAAAGAGTGTAGATCAGAATAAAAGAGAATGTAAAATTATTTGAGAGGAATTGCAGGTAACTTTCTCTTTATGAGATTCAATTTGGGTTTGAATGGTGCAGGAACACAACAGAGCACCGAAAGTATATTTTTCTGCTCTTACTTAGGATTCTGGCATTCTACTTCTTCTTCTCCATTGTCTAGAGACGAATCTAGGCATTTTTCATATTTTTCTGCTCTTACTTAGGATTCTGGCATTCTACTTCTTCTTCTCCATTGTCTACAGACTAATCTAGGAATTTTTCATATTTTTCTTCTCTTACTTAGGATTCTGGCATTCTACTTCTTCTTCTCCATTATCTACAAATGAATCTAGGCATTTTTCTTAAAAAACAACGTTAATGGTTAACTTCAAAGTACTTGAGCAGCTGCCATGGGTGCCAGAGCAGGCATGCTTCCTGTTACATGAATGAATCTACCACTGGATTGACATAATCCCTCTTTACTTTTTCCAGTGTAGATGGACTATTAGTTGAAGCCATAATCTATCAATAACTTCAACTTCCAACTTTCTTCTTGTTACATTAGTTCGACTAGAGATCTAAAAATTCTCAACACGATAATCTAGTATTTATTATGAGAGCACAACGACATATCTTATTGTAGTTTGTATCGAATGAACTCTGTGCAACAATTGAGATGCGGATCAAATATTGTCCCTAGACACTACATTCAGCTTCAACCATTGTCTTACTAAAGTATTATTTTATCGTAATTCGTATCGAATGAAATCTATGCAACAATTGAGATGCAGAGAAAATATTGTCCCTAGATAGTACATGCAACTTTAACCATTGTCTCTGTATCACTAAAGTATTTGCAACTTCAAGCAGACGAAGAAATATAATTATAAATGGTTTTGAGAAGGGGGTTGCAAATGAACTACAACGAGCAGCAATATGGGGACAAGAGGTTAACAACCTCCTCCTTTGCAAATCCACATTTCAAGCTTTCAACCATTGAGACGCAGAGCAAATATTGTCCCTAGACAGTATAAGTAGCTTCAATCATTGTCTCACTAAAGTATTTGCAGCTTCAAGAAAACGAAGAAATGCAATTATAACTGGTTTTGAGAAGGGGTTGCAAATGAACTATGTCGACCACTAGTATGGGGACAAGATGCGTTGAGAACCTCTCTCTTTGCAAATCCACGTTTCAATATGGTAATTGTAATCGACAAATAGATCCCATAATAAATGTATGGTTGCATGTGTAAAACGCTTCAAGTGGGCATAACACATGTATGGTTGCATGTGTAAGACGCTTCAAGTGGGCTGCATAATCATGCTTATGTAGGTATTATATTAAGTCATCAAGGTTTGTTATTTTTAAAGCAATTTAAGTTGTAGTTTTGGAGGAAGATTATGATATTGATGTAGATTTATTTTCTTTTCTAATAATGCATTATTAATTATAATTATATATTAAATCTGAAATTGTTAATGATAATCATACTTTAAATGTAAATGTAAAGGTTTTGTTTTCATATTATCCTTATGTTTTACTTTTTTTATTATTTTAAAATAAAATGTTAATACTATTTAAAAATATTGCAATGCACTTCTTAAATAAATGGATGTTGTTTAATGCAACTAATTTTTTTTTAAGGTAGACATACATTTTTAATATAAATATAAAAAATGACCAGAACAAACAAATCACCAAAATCATCGTTTTGGAGGTAGTCATGCATTTTTAATATCAATATATAAAACGACCCTTACAAACAATCCACCAAATTCAGCATCAATATGTTTGTTTGAGTATCCGCTGTTTGTTGTATGCATATCAAATTGTTTTAATAACCAGATTTCTTTCAAAGTATAATAAAATGATTGTTATTGATATTACTTTACTTTGCCTTCTTAATTTGAACATGCAAAAGATTTCATTCCTAGAATCTGTTGAACGATCTACAAACAAAAATATACATGTGTTTACCATAACAAAGAGTATTTGTGTATGAGCAAAGACGTTCATACCTCCAAAAAAAATGAAGATGAATCGTTTGTCGTAGTTAATTTGTGTATGAGCAAAGACGTTCATACAACCCACACACTATTCATATATACAACTGATAATTTATAAGGGGAATGCCAAGGTCTTCAATTAATAAAGGGAATGCCACCAATAAGGGGAATGCCAATAAGGGGAATGCCAAGGTCTTCAATTAATAAGTCGTTGCAGCCGAAGCAGCCTCTCTTCGCCCTGACGATTTGAAAGGTCTACCCTCTCCCACATAGTCCTCAATCAGTTGACGATAAACCTTTAAACTGTGGGCATAAGCAGGATCAAGATTACGGATGTCGTTGTTGTCCAAAACAATTTTCACACCCACGTGAAAATATGTCCAAGG
>ML788410.1:210441-220471 GCA_009831015.1 Picea engelmannii
AGATATGGATTTTTCATTTCACCGAATCATAATCTCACCTAAAAATATTATGCAGTGATTTTTTTATTAGATTAAATTAGTAAGGGGGTAAGTCATTAAAATGTGTAAGGGAATATGGGGACACCTAGGAGCGATTCTAGGAATGCTTTTAGCTGGGTGAGGGAAATAGGAGTAATTAAATAAGTAATGAAATTAATTTCTAGTGCAATGAAGTGGATGGGCGACACATGTACGAGGATGATTTTTCTGGATTAAATTTTTGAACATTAAATTAAATGGGAATTTGAGAAAGAAATGACTGAGAAATTCTATATAAAGGAGGGAGGAGGAGGAGGATGCATCTCTTCTGTTATGTGTAACGTTATGCTGCAAAATTTTAGACTTGACTGACTTATGTTGTGGGAGTTGGGATACCCAACTTGCTGAGGAGTGGTAGCTCGACCTTGTGAGGTGAGCTAGGAGCTAGTTGTTCTCTGGATTAGTGTGTGTGGTCACTTTGTGGCTTGGGAGGATAAGGGGGAATAATATTACCCCTAGCATTGGGTGGGAGGTATAGGTGAAGTGTCATCGTTCGACAAGCGGGAGATGCACAGAGCATGTGGGACAACGACTCAGAGAGGGCGACTTGGGATATGGTACACTTGCTTGTATTCTTCATGGTAGATTATTATAGACCTTGCGCTTTCATTTCTGTACTTTTAACTGTGTAAAGAAGGTGTTGGACTTAGAATTTTAATTGAGAACTTAATTTTCCCCTTAGCCTTAAGCTCGCTACTTGACTTGATTCCCTTGGCTCTCGATCCCTAAATGTTGTAACCCCCTATTGCTTTTTGATTTATTGTGAAGAGTTTTTCTTTACTTCGTCCTCATCCCTAGATCATCATTCCACACTTGAGTAGTCAGCCAGGAGTTGGATCGACGGTCATCACTTCAGTGTTAATAGAGCTATAGATCCTAAAGCCCTACTTTTCTATGCGTGGATGATGAGTGAAGGATGTTTCTGCCCAACCGTCTACCCCTATCCATTGTTCTTGTCTTATTGAGGGTATTTGTTCCTTCTTGCGTTGAGTAATTCTGCCATTATTATCAATCCTATCCGTGAATCGTTGATTACCCCTACGTTTTTAACTCTACGTCCCCAAATTTTTAACTCTATTTTTTTCCATTTTACAGTCAACATTTTTCCCACTCATTGGACTGCAACCTTGCCATGCTTTAAACTACGATCTTACCCTTCTAGACTGTAAATTTTATTTCGCATTGTTAGCATTATCAATGATCATTTTTGTCGGCATTTTCAGTTGGTTTTATATCTGCATTTTATTTACTGGCAACGTTATCAGTTTTTGACAGTATTTTCAACAGCCCATTTAATGGCTTCTTATGTACCCAACAGACACATAAAATTAAGACCCTTAGCATTGGAAGTTTAGAACATCTTCATCCTGAGCTCATCCCTTTCTAGTCTACGTTTTCAAATTTGTATAACCTGCACTTTCAGTGTGCGTTTAAGCAACGAGAGATACATTGTTTGGTTGCATTCTTGTTCTGACACCAACACCAACGAACCTGTTATTTACACCTAGGTTTTTAGGAACCCTTGAAAGAAAACCTGTGGTGATGGCCCTTTTACTGTAGATTTTTTGGAGTTAAACTCTCTTTCAATTTGACTGTTTAGAAAATGTATTTTTTTGGACAATCGTTTTTATTTCTGCAGCGAAATTGTTTTTAAAATATTAGACAGCCTACGTTCATTAACACCCTGGAATTATACACCTGCATTTTTTTTTAACTTGGTGACAACGATTTATGCATTTAACCACACAATGATTATTTTGTTTTGCTCAACAATATCCCTCATAACTTAGCAACATCATTGTTCCCTCTGCAATCTGGTATATTAAATGTCAGCTATTTCAGTTAGTGCTCTGCGTTTTTGTATATATGTCATATTGATTAATGCCAGGTCACAACGTTATCATCAAATCTTTATGGATGGCGTGTTGACTGTGTCAATTCTTGTGTTAAATTGGAAAATTACCTGCGTTTTGAACCTCGGCGTTTGGTGAAAGATAGTCAGAGTTAACTTTAAATGTTAGGCAACATACCAATGCTTGACAGAACATAAAAAGTCAACAACTCTTCTGTGGTGTTGTTTTTTCCCTTTAAATTTTCTTTTACCTACTTTCCTGTAGACAACAATGTTGTTATTTTTCTTTAATACAAGATGGGTATCCACAAACAACGTTTTAATTTGACTGCGAATCTGGTGGAGGCATTTTATCTCAGTGCTTGAACAACATTGAAACTTTGTTGGCGAAGTCTTGTTTATTAATAACGAATTTCCTTTATTATGACAACGGTACATAAGATATACTCTTGCTATTTTCATCTTTATTTTTATAGTGTGAAACCCCTTTTTATTTATATAGTGTAATTTTGTTTCATAGTGTAAACTCATTCTTTTTATTTATATAGTGTAAATCATGTTCATAGTGTAAAACCATTTTTATGCATATAGCGTAAATTCATTTTTATATATCATGGAAATATTGTTCAAGGACAGTTATATAATTGATTGTTTAAATAGATATTATGGATAAAAGAGAGAGAGAGATTTTATTAATACCATAGTGACTGTGATTTTATTGATAACATGTTTTATTAGCAACATTTTTTAGTAATAACATATTGATAGCTTGTTAACAGTTTTTAATTAAAAGACTGCAAGGTCATTAACTGTCAGCAAAATTTATATTTAAAGACAGTAATTAAATTCTTGTAGTGTCAGTTTTAAAGGATAGCGATAGATACTCATCTGATCTTGGGATTGGATTTTAGTTGCAACAAGTGATTGTTTAATAATAATCTTTTATTATGTACAGATTGGTTTTGTTGCGCAAGGAAGTTGTTGTGTTGTAAGAATGTCATAGTCTTCTTGTTGACTTGTCGGTTGGGTTCCATGGTTTTTCGACATGTGTTGGGATGGTTAAGTTGTACTCTGTGCGAGTTGGATTTATCTCGATTCCTTGGTCTGGATAGGTCTTGTGCACCATGGTATTGTCACACCTATAACCTGGGGTGGCATGATTCCAGACGAGGGGATCATGGCGCGCCCTATCAGATAGAGGCAAATGATGGCTTGGTTAAAGTCGACGCTTCTCATTGAGGGCGTTGTTCATTGTAGTTGTTGATGGTGCTTGGGTTTAACACCTTCACGTGTTTGGTTACACACCAAAGAGGTTCTAGTCAGATTGTGGATGTTGTCCCTTAGCCTGTAGGTGTTGTCGGTGTGTGTCAGGTAGGTAGTCGTTTCTCTCTATTTCTTACGCATTTTTTGCCCAGTTTCTCTTGTGCTAGTGCCTAGAGCCGTAGTTGTCTATTTCTTTCCCTGCGGCCATGTGTTCATGGTCAGTTTGTGTGGTTCAATTTTTGTCATCATCGCCTTCTTGCATTAATAAATAAATTCCACTTTCTACTTTGGTTGTATTCGTAATGTTTGGGGTTGTTACATATATTTGCTCATTTACGGGATCCCAACATGAGATAAACTGCACATTTATCTCTTCCATTTCTCCTTCATGACTCTCCCAAGGTGATCAAGATGGATATCAGTGGCCAGCCACCTTTTCCAACTGGCTCAAAAAATCTTTCTAACATTTTTGGCAATTTACTATTTTTAGCAGTTTTTACTTCCGAGGCCATTTTGAGGGCCTAAATGAAGGATTTTCATTATCGAGCTCCTCAATCATAGCCAAAGGAAATATTGATCCCCCAAAATGAATCTCCTCGACGATACCTTTCCAACAGGATATCACATGCCTAAAACGAAGATCGTATGCAAAAGTTATGACCCCGAGAAGTTGATGTACTAGCTTACCCAAACGGGGCCCACGTGACTTTTGGCGCTTCATCTCCTAGGGTTAGGTTTTTGGATGTCTAGGGTTTTTGGAATTCTTTCTTATTTTAAAAATTCCTTCAGAGCCTCATTGTAATTTTCTTCTTGCGAATGCACATTGCCGTCACATCTCTTCTCAGAGATAAGCCGCCACCATTCCAGCAAGCTTGTTTCCGCTGCATTTTACAGTTTCAGCTTATTTTGTTATTGAATAGAAAACCGGTTTTACTGTATCTATGTTATTTTGTGTTAAGAACCTATTAATAATCTATATTCATTTCATTATGCTCATAAAATCCGGATCACAAGGAATAGATTTATAATCATCATATACAAGAACCATGGAAAAGCTACGATCTTCATCATCTGTGCTGGGATATTTGTCAAAAGTTGTTTGTTCTTGGTCAGTACTAGAAATCACTTCTTCATCATAAGAAGGGCTGCCAAAAACATCTGTCTCATGAACCGGAATATCCTCTGCATTTCCTTCATGAGAGCAACAAACAAAATCTGCCTTCAATTTCTCTATTTCAGTAGAAAGTGATTTTACCAACTTTTTCAACTCATCCAAGGCATTTCCTTCATTCTCACAGCCTTCATAAGAAACAATTGTACCTTGAACATAGTATTTATATTCCTCACAACAGTTATGACAAATTAACTTAGAGGAATAAAACTTTTGACAATGCATATTGAAAGATGCATGAAACTGTTCTAGGGAGGAGATGCTAGTAGGGGGAAAGGAGTGATACCACTCACGAGCATCTCCCGCTAATGAGAACATGAAAATTTTCATTAATACATCCTCATGATGTATTCCCCATTTATGCATGAGTTCATGAAACTTAAGGAGATTCTTTGCAGGGTTTTCATCTCTATGTTATCTAAATCTCGACAAAACATCACCCTACTCATCCATAGTAGGAACAACATTTGGAAAACCAGGAACAACAGAGAAATTAAAAGGAACAAACCTCTGAGCCAAGATGACTTCCATATGAAAATACGACTTCTTAAAATTGTGGAGTCTCCACTAGATTCTTTAATCATGGATTCGTCGGGTGAAAGATATGCAGTCTGAATGTGTCTGGTCTTTATTCACCATCAAAGACCAGTTCTGGTCATTGCCATTCTCCTAGGGAGATTTTAATCTAGGACAACATCTAAAAGACTTATTGAGGAGGATTTCCTTTCTGGATAATCTTTTTTCGGTTCAGCTTCAGGTGTAGCCAAAGGAAGCTGTGGAGTAGACCTCGTGTGTCTACCTTTAGCAGCCACAACTGAAATAGTGGAGTCACCAGGTGCAAGTTGCAATCTTCAAGGTACTGATTTCTGATGCACCTTTAGAATTATAACTTCTTTGTCGTTCTTACCCAGGGAAAATTTTTCAATTCATCCCTGATAGTAGTGCCAAGAATGTTATCATCGAGAGTCACCCTCAGATTGTGGGGGGATAAGCCATGTACCCATTAGAGTGTTTGGTGGATGTTTTATTTATATTAGTGGAGATCAAATGGAGAAAACTCAATACAAGAATGATTTCAACACAGAACTAGACAATAAATGCACAAGGAAGTGAGGGCCACATTAACATCATTCAATGAATAGATTTTTAGTATGAGCAAAGGGAAGACTTAGTAGGACAAGTGAACATGAATTCTTTGGGAATTAGCTTTCAAGAAGCTTGGTGAAGAAAAAATCAAGCTCAAGAGTTCTCTTGAACTCAAGCTTTAGACACTGAAATATGTCCAAACAACACATTCACAACAACATAATGATCAAACCTACATCACAATGCAACTACAACAACTCGACTGGATCCTCCATGCCCTAGCCATTTAGCGTAAGAGGCAATAAGACAACAAATAATATGACTAAAACCATTCATGACACTACTCTAATCAAACCTACATTACAACAACATCACAACCCTTGACTGGATCCTCCATGCTCGAGTGTTTTAGCACATTGTTTTACAAAGAGATGAGAGAAACTGAATTTTATTAATGTGAAAGTCTCAAGTTTGATACATCACTAGAGAACAACTTCTGGCATCAAAATATTACAAAATAGGGAGCTCTTCTCAACCAGTTGACGACCATAACAACATATCAAAACTACTTATTTATACTCAAATCAGTCCCCGACTATCATGAGTGTGATCTGATCACTACATTCAAAGAATTACATCTGAGCAGTCTTTTGTCAGACTGTTCATGTACCCCTTTGTTATACGTAGGGATGATTTTAGGGGCTAAATTTCGCTCATGGGCTAATTTTCCATGGTTTTTCCAAAAACGAGATTCGTTATTTTAATAAGGATTCGCCCAAACTCTATAGGATAAAATTATTTTACCTTAAAAATCACCAAAATTTTATAAAAACTATATAAAATCCATATAAATTTGAATATTTTTACAAAAATATCGCCAATCATTTATAGTTGGCATATGAAGGATTAGTAAGATTTGCCAAGGTTTCTACATTTTAAAATAAATTTCCATCCTTAAAATCATCTCTGGTTAGACGCAGGCTCAGATCAACATGGGTTGGCAGGAAAATTTGATCGCAGGGGTATCATGGGCTAACAACTCCAAATCCTCCACGCCTTCCATTTAT
Organism: Picea engelmannii; assembly: GCA_009831015.1. NCBI lineage: Eukaryota > Viridiplantae > Streptophyta > Pinopsida > Pinales > Pinaceae > Picea > Picea engelmannii. The sequence goes on from ML788410.1 coordinate 216,959, forward strand.
GGGGTGAGTCGAGGTTTCAACCACAAGACCTACCTTCCATTAACTGATTTTCGTCGAGGACTCAACGAGACTTAAAGCTCAGGGGGTGGCCACGTACTTCTCTAGGATAGGATGCCATATAAACCAGTGATTGGGAGGCTACTCAAAAGTGGTTTTGGCTCAGACCTCTTTTGGGCCCATAATCCATCACCTTTCCCCATGTAGCACTTTTGCCTTACCATGGTTTCAATTATGGGACTGCTCAAGAAAATTATTACCTGAGTATGTTGTGTCCCCACAATGGACTGTGGCCATAGATCTGGTCCTGATCTAAGATCTGGGCACACCTGCTAGATTTAGTGGCACTTCCAATCTTAATCGCCCACCAACTTTAAGTTCTTCCAAAAGTGAGCCTTGGGATGGGGCACTACTTTTGGCGCTAAACGATAACAAATCTCGGAGGATGATCTCACGTGGAGGCATGAAGTCATCATGTTGATATGTTGTAGACAGAGAGGTGACATGTGTCACTCGAAAATAGTTTGAAAGCATGTATACAATGCTTGAAATTAGTGCCATGTGTTAATGCTAGACGGATGCCACATATCGGTGCTGACGGCTAGCATGAACTTGGTGCTCCAGGGCTCGTGCACTAGCTCCTTTTCCTTTGGCTCCTTCCTAGATGTGACCTAGGTCTATGACCTTACACCATCCTATGATTGCGGGCATGACCACAAAATGTTTGAAACCAAAATGCTTTCCTCCACGCAATTTAGAATGAGACACTACGTGTCCCTTTCACAAAACAGTGGTTCTAATTGCGGCTTGCCCTCCAAATTTTAAAGTTCGAGCACCCTCCGACTGTGCAATGGAGCATGACCACTCATATTGAAATCTACGATCATGCCCTTTGATTGAAAACTCAACTCTTTTTCTTTTAGATTGACAGGTCGAATCTACACCCTCTCAAATGGACGGTCATGATTTGCTTCGCTATTCGGGCTTCAGACCTTTCAAATCTCAAACTTCCTCTGCCTTCATTGATTTCACATGGAGCTATGGATATGATGACGCATGGCCCTATGATATTGACGACTGAGAATTACTTTGGGTCTCCCAACTCCGGGAAAAGAAAATCTCAAACCTCATCCTCCTCCATGATTTTACCCGGAGCTGGTGATCTAATGACGCATGTCCTTCTGAATTAAATGGACGAGAATCACTTTGTACCTTTATATGGAGTTCACAAATCCATTCCATATGTCCCCTGGATCTTTCTTCAAGTAAATCCTCCGGAGCTAAGGATCTGATGACGTGTGGCCCTCGCAGATCGATAGTCCATATTCATTTCAAGCCTTCGGCAGTTCGGGGGCTTCGACACTTAAGGACTTCGGGCTTCGACCCTTCAATAGATTTTGATGCACAACTCGTGGAATCATCAAAAGTAAAATTCAAGAAACACATGATCTGATGCCGTGTGGCTCCCCGTAGATCGACAGTCCAGATTCACTTCGAGCCTTCGATACTTTGGGGCTTCGAGCTTTATCCCTTCGGGATTTTTGAATTCTTGACTTCGACAATCTTCCAGAGCACAGAATTTCGAAGTGAAGGATCTACCTCCACGTGTCTTCCTGGTTTAGATGAATTGGATTATTTTGACAGTTCGGGCTTCGTCTCTTCGGGAACTTGGCGCATTTCTCATTTCAAAAACCCCCGTAGTGACGAATCTGATGAATCCTATAACAAATCTGATTCTCTCACAAGCTCAATGAATGAGCTTACAATCACTTGAAGATATGCTTCACCTAATTTATTTGAAGTGGATATTTTTTCCTTCATTGGAAAATATTTTTCTTCCATTAAAAAAGCATTATTATCTCGAAAGATCCACTTATTTTAGATTGATGGAGATAGGAAATTTTTGAAAGAAAGATCAAAACACTCTGTACGGTCATGCTATATTTGTACCATCATTATTCCTTATCATTCTCATATGGTAAATTTTTGAGTGACGATTCTCTTTGTAACCATTGAATAACTAATAGAGAATCCCCAAAAAATTGTAACCTTGTAACACAATAAGAGAACAAGGGCACACAACAAATTTTATTATGATTTGAGGATTTATACTCTGAACCTTCTTTTGGAGGATTCCCTTGAGAGGCACCATCAAAGTACACCCAGGAAATGTCACGACTTCTTCTTTTGTCCTCTTTATTTTTATTTTTTCCTCTACTTATGGATACTTGTTAAGTATATTTAGGGATTAAATTGCACATTTGAGGGGAAGTGTCTCATGTCCTTCAAATAGATTCATGTTTCTAGTAATGCATATTCCCTAAGCTATATTTAGTGGAAGAAATTTGGTTTTCTTTGTATCCTTGTTTATAAACAAAGTACCTAAATCTCCTTTAGTACTTCCACCTTCACCTACATTCCTTAACCCTATCATGTATTCAACTTAATTCCAGACCTCTTTAGATAAAGGACAAGTCATAAATAAATGATTAATTGTTTTCTCTACTTGTTGGCATAAGCTACACCAACTTGGGCCTATAATTTTTTTTTTTTTTGTAGAACCTCCCATGTTGGATCCTTGTAATTTAAGGCTAGCCAGATAAAAAAAATAAAAATTGGAGGGGCACCTTAGCTTCTAGATGGTTTTACCCCACCTTGTCCCTCCAAACCTTTCTCAACAAGGGATATATATCTTAGTTTGGCTACACAATTCTCTATAAGATTGAGATGCCATAATAGTTGGTCATCTTATTCCCCTATTCTAGCATTGCTATATTTGAAATCATCTATGTATGATTTACATACTTCAATTCTTATCCCAAACCTATCTCCTTTGAGGAATGCCATTTTTTTTACCAATTTGTAGATCCCTCTTATCACAATCTATATTATTAAAAATATCTTTATTTTTCTTAACTTCTATATCACACAAGAAAGTAAAATATAAATACATTTACATCTTATTCATGGATCAAGCCAAATATGAACTTTATCCACTCTACCCACCTTCTGAAGTTTATTATCATTATAGATATGTATTTTAATTTTAAAGTTTGATTTATCATGGAGAGGGAGTGTGGTAAAATCTTTTGTAGTGAAAAAAAAGTTATCTTTAAGGATTTAATCTCTTTCCACCCATGATAAAACCGAGATTAAGATGGATTTATGTACCCCGCCCCCCCCACAACACACACACACATATGCTACATGTCAAGTCTATGACTACTTAAACTATAAATTACACAGATCCCTCATTCACCATAAGAAGTGTTTTACTTTCAATTGGATGGGAGGAATGATTGTTATCCTCCCCACCCAACCCAAATTCTAGCAAGTGACATGTTCAACTCTTAATGAGCTTCCTTACATATTATACAACTAAATAAAAAATAAATTTGTTCCTTGACTTAAAAGGACACACATTACATCTTTCAATAACTAGGATATGAAAATTGTCAATCACAAAATCTTGAGCTAGAAACAAATCTTGAAAATGTCCATTGTAGTAATTTTATA